>CAKAOJ020000588.1:0-112197 GCA_916701645.2 Sebastolobus alascanus | reverse complement strand
ATAATTGAAAATGCAGAAAAAAGAGCTTACTGTATTTTTGGTTGAAGACATCCTGGACCTTCTTTACAAGAGTGGACATCCATAGATTCCACATGGGCTGGTGATGAAGAGCTGGCTGAACATATATTGAGAGAACATGTTAAGTCAAAAACCTATTTTAACACTAGCTGGATTTCCTATAAACATATGAGCTTGTATAATTCTTAATGTATCATGTATATCTATGCATGTGGATTTCATCCGATAGGAGGTGCTACAATACACTAACATTTTTATTTATTCAGAAGAAAGTGAGATAAAAAATGAGCTACACTCCAAGCCAAAGAAGATCAGGAGAACCTATTGAAAAGCAAGTGCCACAACACTTGGTTTGAACTAACAGTACTGCACGTCGTACAGCAGCAACTGTGTGGTTATTCATAACGTGGACAATGACATCACTTTTATTTCTACCGGCTGAAGTACGTGTAGTTCCTTGCAATTGCCATTAACTAAAAATGAACTTAACTGACAAATATTGAAAGTAGTTCAAAGCAAACAATATCATAACCAATAACCTGGGCCGAGCTGAATTATAAGTTGTTTAGTATGTACACAATGGCTGTCACTGCTGTGTATATTCACTGCTTTACTGGACTTTGTACAGCAGGGATTAAAATCTGTTTCAAGGGCAGTTTAGTCCAATATCATTATATAACTGACACTTCAGCATTTTGTTTGTTAGGCAAGGTAGTGCTACTGTAAAGACATGATATGAAAAATGTCAGGATAGAATAGAATAGAATAGAATAGAATAGAATAGAAAGCTTTATTGTCATCGTATTAAATACAACGAGATTCGCAGTTGCCACTCCTGGTCAGTGCTTTAAAACAAATACTTGACAAGACAAGGCAGGTAAAACATATGACAGATAAAACACACATAGCTATGAAGCAATAAAAACAGGAATAAAACAGGTGAGGTAGAGTAATAAATAAATAAATAACTATAAATAGAGGTATTGCACTTGGGAAGTAGATTCTATTCCACATTCAGTGTATTAATATTGCACAGGTTTAATGTTACAAGGATACTGCTTGCTATAAGTTTGTGAAGTTTGATTCTACAGCAGCCTTGCGTTGCTTAAGTACATGTCAACTACTCAGTCAATATGTTTAACTACTGCTAAGCTAAATTACATGTAAATAAAGTATTACATTCTTTTAAAGATGTTACCTGCAAAATGCAGCGCAAACTTATTCGGCGTATCCGTCAGGTCCAGGAAGCCTGCAGCTTTTTTGCTTGACATCTGGCACACTGTTGCGGGGTTTCCGATATCAACAGACAGTGCTGCTGTTTCAACGCCCAGCTCCTCCAGTCTGGACACCTCCAGTCAGAACATAAAAAAAAAAAAAATCAAAATGATATTTATTACTGTAGCAACATTAAATTTGATAAATTATACAAGCTCAGGAATAATGTCAAATCAAAGTGCCCAAGAAGTTATGTCAAAACTAAGCAATTTTCTTATGCCTTCGTGGACTGTGTAGCTCTGTAATAAAGTTTATTCCTGAAAACCTGTGACTTTATCAAAAGAATCACTCAGCACTTGATGAGGTAGGTGCAATGAAAACATCACACCTTTTTTATTCTCAACAATGGAATTTTGACTAACCTACTGTCACAGCCCATTTTAACATTAAACTTCGTTAACACTCAACAGTCTCATTTGGTATTACACCTAACAGGATCATGTCAACTCGCTGATGCAAAACTTGTCGTAATCCAACTCCATGGGCACTTTAAAGAAATGCAGTAGATCTAACAAACCTCTAACTTAAGCTGCTCTAAGTGTTTCTTGATTTTTTGGGCCCTCATCTCAGGACTAAGGTCCTGTGCCTTTTGGGTCCCCTTTAGAGCCGCTGCCTCCTGCCTATATCTCTCCCTGTCTTCATCACCTAAACTGAACCACCCATTCATATCTTTCATAGTGCCTGGGAAAAAAAAGTTAAGGGCATTTAATAACTCTGCACTCATATTTTTTTTTGCATGAATAAACAAATTATGCATTCAACAAATACGAGGCTTTCATCCAGGAGACCACTGTTCGTGTCCCGTGCCTCAAGTTTCAATTTCATGTTACAATCAGCTGGTTGTGTTGTGGAAACTGATTTAGACATGACACAAAACCTTCGTATGTAAAACGTCAATTCAGACCCAGTTGCTAATGCAAGCTGAGGTGCAGGAGCAGATGGGTATAGAGAAAGATGCAAAGACGTAAGAGAAATGTTAATGGAAATGCATAGCAAAAGAATACAGCCTTCACCCATTTACGTAAACAATTAGTGTAAACACTTTCACAAAATTACTAACCCTTATTTTTTTTTTAAATATCTCTACAAAATAAATTGTAAGCAGACAAATCACGTGTTAGCAATTTTGCCTTGGGTGGATGGGAGGGACCCATGAACACCCTCTTGTGATTTCCGATCCAGTTCTGAAATAGAGAAAATTAAAGTGACCATGTCATTAAAGCGAAGAGAAATATTTCAGCAACATTATTACTTGTATAAAATATTTAGAAATATCAATTCCCTATCCCTTCATGTGAGTTACAGCTGCAACATTCTCGTAACACTACTGCAACAGACAAATATAAGATAAAATAAGATAGAACTTTTATTAATCCCAAAGGAAATTCTTGTGCCAGAGATTGCATGAAAATAACAGAGTAATGAAGCTTAAAGCGAAAGTTCAGACAGGAAGACCCTTAACACTCTCTCATTCACAACCTTTCTGTCTTTCTCTCTCTCTCTCTTTACTGGCTCCTACTCTATCAGCTGACCGTGGGTGGTTCACTCTTAAATAACCAAAGAGATTCTACCACGCTCTCTCTGAGCCAATCATATAGTTAGAATCAAAATTTAAAACTGTCCTCCTCTCTGCTGCTGTCAGCGACTTGAGACAACCTGCCTCAACCCCATCCCCTCCAGTCTTCATCATATTCTGTGCCCAGGCCTGCTCTACATTCCTTCATTAGATCTTCAGCTACTCCCTTCACCACCACCACCAGTGTCTAGACTCCAGGGGGGGGGGGGGGGGGGGTATACCTAATCTCATCACGGCATCACGACCCCCCTTTGATATACTACATCACAATAGAGTCTAATCGCAAAAGACTTTGCACAATTCTGCTATTATGATTCATGTAATAAATGTATTGTTCATTCTATACGGGGTCTCTCCTGATTGAAATAAATGTAAAGTGTATAAGAAGTAAATGCTAACACCATTGCCTAATAGAATAAGCTAACAATAAAAGTAAGATAAATTTAGTAAAGTCAACTAAAATAGAAAAGTAATACTGCTTGTGATATTGAAAAGTAATATTACACATCATGTTGAAAAAGTAGTATTGCACATGATATTGATACGATATTTCAGAGACAGTTTGATGGCCACTGGTAGAAAAGACCTCCTGTGGCATTTTGGGGTGCAACTCGGTGGTCTCCGTTTATGGCTGAAAACGTTCTGATTTCACTAATTTAAGAATTGACAGAAAATAAACCATACCTCTATGACATATGTTTCTAAGCCTGTAGCAGCACAGGCATCCTGGATGATGGGTGACCCTACCCGGGTCACTCCCTTGTCAAAAAATGACTTCAGCAGAGCTCTGGTCTCTGGGTCAATTACTGTTCGCTCTGCGTGGTTATAAGGAAAAAAAGGGAAACAAGTTAGTCACAAATGTAAATCATAGCTCCATATGCCATGATTAGAATGAATTTAGGTCAATGACAGAGTGATATCAAGCTCAGCCATGCATTTTATACAAAACTGATTGTTTACAACAACACATAAGTGGTCATGGTAGAACTAGATAGCAATCCCAGTCTTTCATTAGTAAGGGTGAACTCACATTTCTCTCATAGCTTTCTCATTAATAACTAAAGCCTCATTTTTAGATTTGCAAATGTGTACCTTACCTTTAGGTGCAGCCATGGTCAATCGGAATGATAGCCTAAAGAACAATGAAAATTGAGATGCCACTTCAGTCCACTTCAGCATTGTGTCGAACATTATCACGCATGCAAACTAACGTAGCATTTACTTGCACGTCTCTAACGTAGACGATACGCCGTGTTTTGCATGCGTTATACAACATTTCATATTAAAACAGTTGACAGATTAAGTTATTTCCCACAAAATAGCTAATAAAAGACGTACCTAGTTGTTAGCACATGTCAATAACGTGTAGTTAACATGTTAAAACACCTCCCATTAAGCTAGGTTAACACCTCCCGATAAACTAGGTTACATACAGTAACATGTAACGTATAACGTTAGACGAAACGCCGTGTTTTGCATGCGTCATACAACTTTTCATATTAAAACAGCTGACAGATAAAGTTATTTCCCACAAAATAGCTAATAAAAGACGTACCTAGTTTCCCTCGCCAAATAATGCGCCAAATCGTTTTGGTTGTCGTTCTTCTTCTGGGGTTGGTTGGTTATACTTCTTCTGTGGTTTCCTTTTTGTTAGTGGGCGTCACATGACCTGACTGCTCACTAAAATAAATAGGTGATAACACCCTCTTGAACCTATTAATAGGTTGGTAGGGCCCTACTAGCCTATACATTTAGGATAGATGTATGTGTTGATAATGCCTATTCAATAATAGTCAAATCAGGTGCACTGCTGCAGGTAACGTTAGGGCTGTTGGGGGGGGGGGGGGCTGCTTTGCCTCAGCAAGCTGATCAGTTTACAAGTAAGATACATGGCGATACAGTTAAACTGGGAGACCGTTCCCGTAAAGCCTTGTGGAACAGGTCCATCTGAGTGTGGCATTTTCAGTTTTTTGTGGGTTTTCAAAGTTTCCTCATCTCTTAAACTTGTTGAATCATGTTCTGAACTTGCTGCAGTGGTGAGCTAGGTTTTCTAACCATTCCTTTAATTTTTTTTAAGTAGTTTTCGAAAGGAAATCCTGATATTAAATCTAAGTGACCATACACCTTCACATCACTGAGATGAGTCAAACCATGTATGTTGTAAACTAAAGACCATAGAGTTCCCTAAAATGGTTAACAAATGATCTAAGTAGTGTGTTTGCAAACTCATTTAATCACATAATTGTCCATAGTTAATCAGGATCAATCGCAAATTAATCACACTTTTTTTTAATCTGTTCAAATTGTACCTTTAAAGAGAGATTTGTCAAGTATTAAAGGGACATGCCAGTTTTTACTCGCCAAAATTTAGCATAGGTTTGGAGCGTTATTTAGCCTCCTCCGCGACAAGCTAGTATGACATGGTTGGTACCAATGGATACTTTAGGTTATTCCTTACGCCGGGAACACACTGGACGCATGGTGGCCGCGTGGCGTCTGCGTCACGTGGTGGCTGTGTGATTGACGCGTCTGCGATCCACACCATCTGCGTTTCGGCTGCGTGTCTGCTGCGTTTCGGCTGCTGCTGCTGCTGCTGCCAGCTCTTTCTTTCTACATAGAGTTTGCCTTTCATAATAGCCATTTCATTTCATTATAAATGTCATTTATATTTATTTTAGACAGAGAAAGGTTAAGAAACGTGTGGTAATTTGTAAATAATAGTAATAATCCACAATTAAAACCTGTACTACATTCATTCATGGAGCTCTACAAGTCACTGCATGTTTCACAGCACTGTCTGCACATATTTCAGAATAAAAGCCTCGTGTTAACAAAAGAAGGAATTCCGTCCACAGAAAAACCGCTTGAGGGCTTTTATTTTGAAATGAAAGCAGGAAGTGTTGATTTAAAAACAAGTCTTTACTTTTTTTCATCTCCGTAACATTTTCTACAGATAGAGACATGTAAACTGTAGTAATCTTGCTGGTATGATGTTAATATGCAGTCAATAGATAACCCTCACTGTCTGTGACATATTCTACAGATGTCTAGACATTGAAACTGTAGTAATCTTGCTGATATGATGTCAATATATTGTCAATAGATCACTTTCTCTGTCTGTTGCTGCTATGAACCGCGCGCGGCTCGCGCCAAAAATAGGCGAGACCTCGGAGCTCTAGAAGAGACGCAGCTGAGACGCGCGTCTCACGCGGGCAGTGTGGATGCTCTAACCTGTTAACACGGACGCCGAAATAAAAAACAACAGGTAACGCAGCCGCCACGCGGCCACCATGTGTCCAGTGCATTCCCGGCAGTAGTCTAGTTTCATATGATGCCAGTATCGTCACTCTAGCTTTAAAACTGAGCTACAACCTCCGAAAGATCGAATAGTGGCCAGGCTCGATGTCGGATTTTTTAGAGGTTAATTAAAAATCATAAGTTGTGTTAATGCGTTATTATCACGTTAACTTTGACAGCCCTAGTTTTTATCTTGAGAAATATAATTAAATGAAAAAAATAATTAATGAAATAATTAATAGAAAATAGAAACACTTACACAAGATGTAAAAGTTCTACTGATGATTCACAGTCAGTCAAGAGGAAGGGTGATTCTCTGGTTGTAGCTGATGTTCTAAAATTAAATGGGTCCAAGAAATACCACCAAAAGAAAAACTATTGTGTTTTCTGCCAGGAACTGCAATCCAAAATTGCACGCCATCTGGAGCGTAAACATGAGTATAAAATGGAAGTCGCTAATGCTGTGATGTATGCGAAGAATTCTAAAGAAAGGAGAAATCAGATAAATCTCAATCGCAAGCAAGGAAATCGGGCAAACAACAATGAAGCACTGACAAAAGGAAAGGGGACACTGGTTCCTTGTAAACAACAAAGTGATGGCATGAGCAGTCCAAAGGACTTTCAGCATTGTTTTGCATGCTTTGTTGCTGCAAACGTTCGCAAAACATTGCATGGAAAAACAAGAATACACACTCTGTGCTGGTGCACAACCTGTATCTAAAGACGTGAATATGAAGGTATGGGAGCTTGTGAATGGCATGACTCAAGATGAAGTTACCCATGCAGTAAAAGAAGACAAATATATCATGGAGGTTGGAGAAAAGATGTACAACAGGCAATGTGAAACTGCCTCACAATATGACAACGTCAAATTATGCGAGGACTGGGGAGACTCTTGGTCCTTGGAAAGAAAAAGTTGGAGGATTATATTGATCTACAGCACTTTCAACATGTCATTCAAGCTGTCAAAGAAGTAGCTGGGTTTGATGAAAAAGGAACAAGTTTGAGAAACCCACCCTAGCCACAAAGCTAGGACAAAGCGTCCAGAGGGTTGCAGACATCATGGAGGCTGAAGCTCTTTCGTCCCAGAACAATGAAAAGAAGCTGCGCGTCCAAGAGTTTAGACGCATGTACAGTCTTACCTGGAATGAGATGATCTCCTCTGCTGCATACCGTACACTTGAGGAGAAAAAATGGAACAAACCCAAGCTCAGTCCATAAGCAGATGATGTAAGGAAAATTCACATGTACATGACTGACAACCAGAAACAATACTATGAGCAGTTGTTGGATGAGAAAACCTCAAAGAATTGGAGTAATCTTACTAAAGTGATACTGGCACAGATTATCCTTTTCAACCGAAGAAGAGTAGGCGAGGTCTCAAGGATGTATGTGGAAGCATTTGCCTCCAGGGACAAATCTCCGCTTAATGAAGATATTGAAGAAGCGCTATCAGAGTTGGAGAAAATGCTATGCCAGCATTTTGAACTAGTGGAAATTCGAGGAAAGCGTGGCAGGAAGATGCCAATCCTTACTCCAGCAATGGTGAAATCTCTGGAGCTACTTGTGAAGGAGAGGAGCTCATGCGGAGTGGGTGAAAACCTCTACTTATTTGCCAGGCCAGGGTTTGACACAAGACTTAGGGGGTCTGACTGCATCCGTGAGTTAGCTAAAAACTGTGGGTCCCAAAAACCTGAAGCTCTCTCCTCCACAAAACTGAGGAGACAAGTTGCCACTCTATCCAGAGTACTGAATCTAAATGACACTGAACAAGATCTTTTGGCAGACTTTCTGGGACACGACATAATTGTACACAGGAAGTTTTACCACCTCCCTGAAGGGACTTTGCAGTTAGCAAAGATTAGCAAGGTACTGATGGCCTGTGAACAGAGCAGACTGGCAGAATTCAAGGGGAACAGTCTGGACCAAATCCATATCGGCCCCAAAGGTAAAGGTAAAATGATCTGTTGCCTGGATAATTGTAATTTGCACATATTTAATTGGATACCATTTGCCTCTGCTTGCTGTCTTGAAGACCAATCTGAAGTTATGGAAGAAAGCTCAGGAGTGTCATCTGAAGATGAGGATCATACAGCTACTCCAACAGGTATGTCAGTGCTTCAAATTGGTATGCTTGATCACAATAACATTTCCATTTTTTATGTTTTAATGTTTAGATCAGCAATTCTAGGCATCTGTACACATAGCACAACATGCAGAAGGCCGTTCTTGCCCTGTGTATGACTTCACTTTGTTTAAATGATTCCTAGGAGGAGCTTCAGTGACTCGAGACAAACGGGGCACTTCAAACCAGCACCTGGTAGAAGAGCAAAGCTCAGCAGGTAAGCATGATGTGTGGCGGTTCTCATTACCTATCCCTAACTCTGAAGGCCCCAGTCGCAACAGACATTCCCATGTGTCTCAGCAGGATAAACTGTTTCAACCAACAACATTAATATAGCGTCTGCTCCATTTCAGTGCACCTGCACTGACAAAACCAGTTCAGTGATTATATCAAAATGGCCTTGTTAGGTGCCGTGCTGTGTTGCATGTGTTTTGTGTTTTTTTGTGCCCTCTCCTCTGTCTCCTCAGGTGCCACCCTCCCCCCGTGCAGCTACAGTAGATGAAGGTACGCAGCCTGCAGCTGATCAGAAATCAGGGCGGAGGATAAGAGGCCGGGAGAGAGGAGCATGCGGTGCCAGTGGGCCAAACGGCAGTGTCTTGTGATACTGTGTGTGGTGGCTGACGTCGTGGTTGGCGGGTGTGTCGGAGTGTTTTCCCCTTTCTTAAATAATCAAGTGTGTTTATTGTTGCAGTGTGAACCAGTAGTGTTAAGCTGAGTACTCCCTGATTGTTCGCTGCCTCTGTGGAGCACTAGTTTTAAGTTGACTGCTTTAAGATTGGTTATTGCCTTATTTGTTGACTTGTATAATTACATCACGCTTTCGGTTAGAAAGTAGTTTTAAGTTGGTGTTTGTACACTTTCCATATTTTTGTTAATAAATTGTATAATTATTTTGCACACAATCCTGTGGCCAGTCTCTCTCATTCCTGGGTTTAAAATTGATTTTGTTACTCCCTCCATCCCCTGGACCTTAAAGATGGGGTCTGCGATTTATCCAGTATACACTTTTTGTTATATTGGTTGAAATGGTCTTTACACCCCGACAGCAATCCGTTTCTTATGAGCACTGAAAAAATACTGGAAAAGATCCGTCATCTGTAGCTGCTGTAATCCTGTAAAAACGTCTACCAGTCAGTAAAAATGGTCCCGGTTGTAAGGAACCAATCAGAAGCCTCCCTGCCTCCCTGCTCGTACTCTAGCCTCAGCGTGCACCAGCGTGAACTCAAAGCGCGTGTCCGCCGCACGTTCACTGGAGAGTGGAAGAGAAAACTCAGCTCTTAAGACACCGGACAACGAGAACAAACTCGTACCACTATTACCATATTATCGAAAAATACAACTATGATTTAGTTGTTTATGTTCTGTTAGTTTACTTTATAAGATACTGCAGATTTAAACTATTTATTCTAACAGCTCAAAGTGAAGTCAGACAAACAGGATTATCAACGAGGGGAGACGGCGGATAGAAAACATTGCCGAACAAAATTTACGTTACTCAAACTGCTTTTTCAGTTACAGAAACAAACGAGTGGACTGATCTCCCTCCAGATATTAGAGTAATGTTAAAAAGGGTCGTGTTGTCTCAGCAGGTATCTCTCTCTTTCCCTCCCCTCTCTGCTGCTCTGTGGCCGGCTCTCCAGCGAGCTGCTGCTACCCCCCCCCCCCCCCCCCTCCCCCTCCGTCAACAAGGAAATAAAGCCCCTCGTCTACGAGACCGGTCTCTTGAGAGAGCTCCAGCTCATAGCGGGGTCTGTGTGAGTTAATGCCCGGGTGGAGAGGTGGCGATCCCGGCAGGAGCTAGCTAGCTGTGCCGGCAGTTTGTGGAGCTTCTAAACTCCGACAACAGTGGAGAAAATGTTTGATTCGCCATCTAACATCGTAAAACTGTCAATATTCTAAATCTACACCGTTGATTTCTCGCCTCAACATTTTTCAGAAGTGAATTTAGTGATGAAATATCTACGAAAAATGTGAAGTAGTTACGATGCGGCGGTGCTCGTGCATGTGTGTGGGGGACGTTGCCTTATAAGGAGTTTCGAGGGGAGGGGGGGGCTTAGACGGAGCTCCTGAGGCGATGCGACTTTCAAATTATGCTAGTTTTCCAAGATCGCAGACCCCAGCTTTAAATGGGAGGGGAACGTAACAGGCCTCCATGTGTAAAATTTTGTTACCTATGAATGCTTTCCAGGAGAGGCATCGGTGACTCAAGATGAGCAGGGCACTTCAAAGCAGCAGCTTGGACAAAAGCAAGGTTCGAGAGGTAAGCATATGGCGTAGCCCTCAAATTTCTTATACGTATTTCCATATGTATACTATACGTGTGATCTGTTTTGACCCCGCCCCCTCAAAGAATATGAATCGAGAACTGTTAAAAGCCATACCCAACCCTACTAATTGCTTTAATATCCTAGCTGTGATTGGCCGGAGTATCTATTCACAGCATCTGTACACATTACACAACATGCAGAAGGCCATTCTTGCCCTGTGTATGACTTCATTTTGTTTGAATGATTCCTAGGAGGAGCTTCAGGGACTCGAGACAAACAGGGCACTTCAAAACAGCACTTGGTAGAAGAGCAAAGCTCAGGAGGTAAGCATGTGGCGTGACCCTTATATTTCCCATCCTGATATCTACATTTTGTGTCGGAGCACAGAGCAGCTGTTATACTCTGTAACTGAACAACAAGCTAAGATGAAAAAACAAACGTTCACCCCTTTTTACAACAGACACAGGCTAGTATGCCCTGCCCTCTAAGGAAACAGCAGTGTTAGAGAAATTACTCTAAAACTACAGTTTACTAACCTACTCGCTACTTCACTACTAAAAGTGTAGTCAAACTAACACTACTTAGAAATTGTAGTTCAATAGGCATGCATGGGCATAGCTGTGGGTGTGTTTCAAAGAGAGGAGAGATTGCAGTTGTTGAGATAGAATTAGGAAAAATGTGTAGGGAAATATTTAATAGTAGTAAATAATACAACACAAAAATAGACATAATAGCTAAAACAGCAATATATATATATATATATATATATATATATATAAGTGCAGAGGTGCAGTTCTTCACTGACAGCCGAACCACCAGTGAGCCACTAGAGTGCGCCATGAAGCTGCATTACATGTTGTGGAAGATGTAGTCTGGTTTAGTCTACTCTGTGCACATTGCACACGGGCAGATGGAATTTAGTGCCTGTTACCACAAACCGGAGGCAGCACTATAATGCCTAAATGTCTCAATTATTAATATGTCCTGCACACATAAGAATGCTCGCTGGTACATTTTATTGATATTTGTTTTTATTCACAGATGCCTTTTTACAGCTCGGCCATAATGTGCCACCAGTAATTTCCCAGCTAGGCTTCATTTAGATTCAGGTCTCTCCCTTAAATGCAGCATGTTTGCCTTATACATAAGTGATGCATCTGCGTTAGTGTCAAGCTAATTAATATTCACATTCGTTCCCACAGTGTAGTTTCTTTTTTTAATGCATCTGGGTTCAAATAGCTTCCAAGCATGTTGTTGTTATTGCAGTATTTCTTCAGGACTTTACTTAAATGTGATTGTGCAGTCAGCATCTTTGTCAGAGATTATGCTGTGACATCTAAATACAAGGTGATGTAGGCGGAGAGGCCCTGTTCGGATGATGTTCTTAGACACGTAAAACAACAAAAACTGTAGTTCACCATGTTTAACCAAACTCGGCTTCTGTTGGGAATGTTGGGAAATCCTGTTGTTTGCTGTCTTACCCAGAGGTTAGGGTCAGGACAAGATCTCTAGTATATGTGGTCATGTTTAGCTTAACTTAACACACAGGGAGTAGTAACATTTGCTCCCTCAGGAACTGATGTAATAACTGTAACAAACAGGAATCAACGATTGCAGTTCTACCACCCAACCACACCAATTAGTTTTCCTATTATGTGGTTAATGTGGCCTGAATATTTCTGTAGTAGCTTGTTTTAAAATACTTTAATTAAATGTGTAACAAATACAGTGCATTCATTTTCATTTTTTAATTTGAATAATTTTATCAAACTAGCTAAACAAATACTGACTGGTCTAACGAACAAAGTGTTCATCGTTCTTTGAAAATGTTCCCACTTTGTCACGATTTGGAATAGATTCATCCTTTCTTATCAAGTTTTTTATGTTTTTCATACTTTTTTCAAACCTCCTGTTGCCGGTGGGAAAGCCTGTTTCCATACCATCCACATTCACATCCAGAGAATTATCACCAACTCTGCACTTACTGTCATTGTTTTACTGTTTTGCTCCCGTCTCTTCGCTCTCAACAAACTTGTTTCGGGCAATAGCAGCAGCAGGCAGAGTGAATATAGACGGGTTTCTTTGCAACGTCATCTCAGAGATGCACGCGCAACTAGGGTGCAGAAAGCACGGCATGTCTGGCAGAGCCAAGCTGCGAAGCAGAGATGACAAGGAGTTATTGTGCAGTAAACTGCACCAACCGCAGAAAAGATGGCTTGAAAATGTTTAATATTTCGAGGGGATCACATGCCTTTAGTAAAAACAGAAGGAGGTTATGGATCCAGGCCTGATTGGCAAAAGCATTCTAGTCGCACAACGCTAACAAAGAAGCAGGTGGTCACGGCGAGCTGTCATGCTCCACAAATCGATAAAAATGAACTGATCAACAACAGGGTGATCGACCCGCACTCTAAGGAAATATTTATATATGTTTAGCAACTATGCCTTAAAACTTGAAAGTGACGCAAGACTTTGTTTCGGCTCTAAATTGCTGTAACGTTAGGCGACTACGGCATGGAAAGCTCACTCCGGTACGCCGTAACGTTACATTTTGAAGGGAAGACGTCTGGTAGTCTACCGGGGCATTCGCTCGTCCTCCCCCGCAGTCACAACAACAAGTGGCTGTGGAAGCTAACGTTACCTAACGTTGGTTAAGATTTGAATCAGACATATCAGCAATACTTTATTGACTTTTGGAGTTACATTGAGGGCTAACCGCTAACGTTAGCTAGCAATCAGCAATGCGCAATTTAATAGAGAGCAGGGATCTAATGTTAATGTTCACTTGGCCGACATGCAAAGAGCTGCTGTGTGACTGGTTGTACTAACAACAAGACCAAAATCCAAGTCTCCAGTTTTATATTAACGTTATACCAGTTGAGGAATCGCTAAGGAAAAAGTATCTGGCGGCGGCCATCAAGAAGGGACAGACGTAACAGTCTGATCTAACGTTACCCATTTCGTAACAGGTGATAGTAATAAACAAATCTCATGCTTATACGTCATATGATAATAGTATCTGGTGGTCGGACTCTGGAGGGGTCTAGTAAAGTCAACAAGAATGTACAAACAATGAGAAATCTATGTTGATTACAATGGTTCACTACAATCTTGTGACCAGCTGCCAAAGCGGTTTTGTCCCCCGAACCCAGTAATGTATGTATAGAAACTCGTCTATCACACACACACAACTTCCAATGAATGTTGCTCGGTGTCTGCTGAAAGTGGAAATATGAAACTGTTTGCTAACAGGCATTAACAACTATATAAATGATATCAATGATTTGTTTACAGCTTCGTTGTGCTGCCCCCAACTGGCCAGAGAAATGAATGCAGGTTTTATGATCTCTGAGGGGAAACGGCTATGGCTGGAGAAACGGTGATAGATATAAACAGCAAACTTGAACAACATAATATCATATCAACATAATAACTATAAATCAGGGAATCTGAGTGTGTGTGTGTGTGTGTGTGTGTGTGTGTGTGTGTGTGTGTGTATGTCCTTTGCATATCTCGAGAAGCGTTCATCCGATCTACTACTACACTAGGCGGGTGTATTGCTGGGGACCCAAGGAAGTGCAGTGTTGGCGTTGGTGCAATTTGGACACGCGACACGTTCAATATTAATAAACCTTGAATAAACAAGCGATAGCGCTCTGTGCAGCAGCGGGGGCGGGGCTTCAGGGCTCTGTGGACCAAGTCGTGCATGTCATCCACAATGGGCCTTTACAGGCTGTGGATGCTGAATATACAGCCCGTTCTCATTCCCATAGCCGTCTCCGTTCAGTACCGCCGCACAAGGCACCCTTTTGCGGCATTAGGAGACGCACTGGGCTTTCATTATCTACAATATAAACCCATCCGTGGCAGCAGTAAGTGCACTGGGAAAGTCCTATGGTGACGTAGTTCAAAGAGTGAAAAGACACACTAAGGGCGGGCAACGTCAAGTCACATTTGCGCTGTAAAAATGTAATCATTTTAAGCCCCGACATGTTTTTTTTGTCCAAAACTACCTAAGTGGTTTTGTTGGCTAATCCAAGTGGTGTTGTTTAATTCACAACATGAAGCACGTGTTTACTGCTACCGAAAATGACGCTGGTGTTAAGCATGTGTTTAGTTAGACGACAAAAGTGTCGCCGAGGGGTCTGACAGAGCGTCAGTATGTGGCGAGTTGAGATGAGTTACAATGTTGCAACCAAACTCTTCTTCACTTCCCTGGAGCCAACGAGCACTTATTGAGACAGCGGCAAGCAGCACTTCCCAGGAGCCAAGCAGTCGGCCCGTTCCGAACAGCCACACCCTCTGAGCAGCCACGCCCTGATTAGGCACTATTAAATACAAATTTGCGATTTAAGATAAAAATCCGATATATACAATATGTATTTATGCATGGTATATTAAATACATTGAAGAAATAAATAGTAAATAGAAATAAAAAAGTTAAGTAAGTAAGTAATTAAGTATTAGTGTATTTAAGGTACATACTGTAAATGTACATTGCAAACCTGTACATATGCATTGTCAAATATATAAAATATGATCAGTTTTCATGTGTAAATGCATTGGTCACATTTCCTTTCAGATCGCACAACAGGAGACAAAAAGAGTAGCAGCAGACACAGTCTCATTTCCACTGTTCAATATGATTTTGCCATTCTATTTTAGAAACCCAGAGTGGACTAACAGGCTCAAACAGCGCTGTGAGCAAAGCTCTCCTCATATCACTTTCACAAGGAAAATGCACTTTGAAATGATTGTTCTCCTCTCAGGGGGATCGAGGACAGGTTGTGTTGACATACGGCTGTATGATTTGCAGTAAACGTGGTTAATAATCCATTTTTAACTGTAATGGCTGATGATCTCCACACAGATGGATACACAGATATCTGCAGAACAGGCACACATCATATCACTGTGTCATATAAATCGAAGAAGTGCAGAGCGTGGCGCTTGTACAAAAATAACCAAAGATAATGTAATTTACAGATGACAGGACTCATGAGTGTGATCGGTTGGACAACCTCTACTTCTCAGCAAGGTCAAAGATGTTAGTCTCCTCTGGTTGGTCCTCAGAGCTCTACAAAGACAGATGTGCTCATCTGTAAGAGGCAGGAAAAAAAAAAGGGGCACCAGCAGCACACGGTGGGGGCACCAGCCATGGATGTATAAAGAGAACTGGATACAGAGTTGGAGGCGGGCTCCCGTTCATGAGAGTTGCTCAGTGGCGCATGAAGCCAAAATGGCTCGACTGTTGAGTGATAAAGTACCCGGATCATCCGGCAATCTTCCGCATCCATTGGGCCCATAGAGCAGCCCTCGCTCCAGCCTCGGTCTCGGAGGAAGGGAAAAAACTATGGATTCAGCTATTAGTGCATTTTACAACTTTTAGGACCTAATGATTTAAATAAGGGCTATTCGAGTGTTCGTACTGAGAAGTTGATTTACCTAAAAAATAATTATTCGCTAATTACAGACGTCTCTTTCTCAAAGTAAGTCCATGGGGAAAAAAGTATTTCTGACGTGATGGACACGGAACTTGTAATTCCACCGTTTGGCCAATACGAAAATTTGCTTCAAAGTCCGGTGCATTTCCTGGGACTTTCCTCAGAAAGTTTTCTAGCATGTAGGGCAACCTATATGGTACTGCATCATATTTTCAATTTTAAGGCCACTCTAGAGGGCACTTCATCACGTTTTCTCTACTGGAAGGGCACCCTATAGTCTTATAAGTAGAAGAGCCTCCAGCAACCTGGGGTTCCTCACCATTGCCACAGTGGAGGAACCTTTTAAATTTAAAGAGGAACCCCTCAGAAAGGTTCTTCAAGGAACCGCTTTGTGGGGATTGGGGTTCAGTTCTGAACTCATTAAAATAATATTATTAATAATAATAATAATAATAATAACAATAATAATATTGAAATTCATATTGATATTATTAATATTAGGCATTTCATTGACATTGCACAAACGTTTTCTCACAGACATGTTATTTAACCAGAATATAGAGTGTTAACACATACAAGTTCATGTATACAATATTACCAATACAATTCACAAGTCAAAAACTGAATATGAATGAACAAAGCAACATTCATAAAAACTGTAATAATAATATTAGAAGTAGTAGTTGTTGTAGTAGTGGTAATATAGACATAATTTGTGTAAATATATACGTAAATAATTCACAAAAATACACAATCTTTTAAATATTATAAACATGAGACAATAGAAAATGCTGATATATTTTCCTTTCTTTTTTCTTTCTGAAATTGTTTCTCCACCACGTTGTTTAAACTTCAACTCAACAAAGACCAACACAAATACAAGACTGGTTGTTATAAGATAATATCATGGAAGTATGTTTGTGTGTGACAGACGGGGCTCAGGGAGGACATGCAGGAGACATGCTGAAGAAAACAAGTAGTCATCCATCTTGATGACTGTGGGCGAGATCTTTCCTTTAGGTGCATTTCACATGAGGTACTTTTCAATGAAAGTAAGAGTGTTTTTGACCCTGTTGTGGTACTAGATGTTAAAATAAATAAATAAATAAATAGACATCAAGGTCCCCTGCCCTATGGTGATGTCATCAACCTGGTAGGTGAGGACGTCTGTGTAGTCCAGATACACGCCAAAACTATTCACCAAGAAAGGGTTTCCTGTAATTACGAGGATAGGCGTTGGGACCTCTGGATTCTAGGGCAGACAAAAAAACAAATGTTATATGACATTGTTGATAATTACCTGGACAGTGTTCGGACCAACTATGTGTCATTGTAGGCAGACAGGCTCTGTGCACATTCCCATAATAGGGGGGCGTTTGGCGTCATTTGACTATTACCGCACAAAATGGACCGATCACCTACTTCAGTCAAGAGGAACAAGTTGTTATAAAGAATAGCTACGAAGAATACAAAAAAATAACAAAAGCAAAAAGCAACACTGACACAAACACATTACTTGAAGCCTCACAAGATGGATTTTCACGTGATCTTGTGATATCGTGAAAATCCAGCTGCTCTGCAAGGTAAGTTGAAGGCTGCACACCCTCCATCAACGCCACCCCAGACTCTTCTTGCCTCTCACCTAGTGTGTGCCGTGACGCTCCAACTCCATCAAAGAGCCAAATATCTTAATGATGTAAAGACAACACTGGCAGTAAAAGGCAGGAACTCACATCAACTCTTACTTTTAATTCTACAGGCTTTGAGCTCCAACAAGCTTTCTGCCTAAACTCTGCCGAATCATTCAAGAGCTCTGACTGAGTTTAACAACCACGTTTCCCATCTGAAGTCATAAGCTGTGACTGGTCCCCATGGACAAAGATACGTTGGTCATAAGTACTCCTCTGAGTAGAGTCAAACAGCCACCAATTACAAGAGACATCTGTTAGGTCTTCATTCAGCTTCAGTGATGGCTGAACAGAGTCAGGAGCCAAATGAACATCAGGCACATCACACTATTAGTGTAGCAAAAAAGGCCCCATGTAGACTTATGAATAAAAACATATAAATGAACCCATACCTATAATTCATACTGTACAATGCTTCCAGGTTGAATTTCATTTCATTCATTCTCACTGTGCAATATAATTGTTCCACTTGTGCAATTGTGTTAATAGTCTGCATATTGTCAATACTGTATATACTGCTCCTATTTTTATATTTAAATTGTTGATATTTTGTTCCACTTTGTTTTTGCTTTTTTTTTTATCACTGTCAGCTGATGCTTCTTGTTTTTTGCACTATTCCCTTTGCTGCTGTACACTGCAAATTTCCCCACTGTGGGACTAATAAAGGAATATCTTATCTTATCTTATCTTATCTTATCTTATCTTATCTTATATTCAGAGAAGGTTTTATTAGAAACAAAATGTAAGGGAAAAACAAAGTATGTCTGAGAACAAAAGTTGCTCTTCCCTGATGGTCTATACACTTTGCTACAGAGAAATATATCTCAACTAGAATGGCACTCGGAGAGCGCAGACCTCCGCCAAGGTGCCTGACTTTAAAAACAGATCACAGCTCACAGCTGGCGGTACCGTGAGGTGGTCGACTTATTATTAACACGGTGTGTTTCCGTGTAACGTATCGGCGGATGCCTCTCTCATTCAGCAGCCTTGTCATGTCTGTATAATGTTACACTACGTTGTCTGTCATCCCGTCATCTACCGCTTTTTTGCTTTCTCACCGCGGATGGCCAGCAGCTCCCGCCGCACCTCGGAGTCTCGCCACACATCCACACACGTATCTCTCTGCTCGAAGAAGGAAGAAGGCGGCATGGGCGGCGCCAGGGAGGGGCTTGGTGGTGCTGTAGCTACCCCTGGGATAGCCATAGCACCCCTTCAGCACCCCCAAGAAATTTCTGTGGTTAATATATTTTTTTTATGAGTGAATAGTCTTATTTATAATTTGACCATTAGTAAATCAATTAATTTTTAAAGTTTATTTTTAGACTAAAAACATAAAGCCAAACAGGTGATCTGTTTCGCCCGATGGGCGCAGCGCGCTTTGAACTTCTGACCTTACGTCGGCTTACTGGTAAACAGGCCGCAAAATTTGAGCTAGCTAGCATTAGCATAGTGAATTTGTCAAAATGGATCGTTTTTTGCTCCCTTAACGTCCACGTGTGGAACCTGGAAACGATAATGAATGTGAAGGTGCTGACACACCGCTCGTGGTCACAGACCAGGACCAAGAACATCCTGAGGATGGCGATGAGGAAGACGGCCTGCCCACAGTAGCTACTGAGGATGCTAGCATTGCTACAGATATTAGCAACCATCCCCAAGAGGGCCCAAGAAGGCCAGTTCTACAAAAATACCCTGCACGGCCGTTTGGGAACCAGCAGAGAAGTTTTAACAAAAGCTGGATAAAGACGCGGCATTTTGCTTTACATGTCGACATTGTTTAAAACGAGGGCACGGATTTCATCTGGAGCCAGCATTTACCAGCAACGGATTAAACAACTGCCGAAAAGCATCAGCATCTCTGCAGAGCCATCATGAAAGTGAGGGGCACAAATTTTCTATGGAGATGTGGAGTGAGTTTAAACAAAAACAGACAAGCGGCTCAAAAATAGCAAACATGCTTGATAAGGGACATTCTGCATTGGTTATGGAGAACAGAAAATACATGAAGGCTGTGGTGGAGAGCCTACGCTATACAGCCTGCCAGGGGGATCGCACAGCGAGGCCACAGCAAGGGTGAGGAGTCATCTAACAGGGGAAACGTTCGTGAGCTGCTGCATGTCATTGCCAAGTTTGATGCAACAGTTGGCAAGAAGTTAGCCAGCAACCCATCAAATGCCAAATACACTCACCATGACATACAAAATGAGATATTTACTGTGATGGCTGATATGATACGAAAGGAGATAAGTGATGATGTGAGAGATGCAGAGCACTTTGCTGTTTTGGTGGATGAAAGTAAAGATGTTAGTAAAAAAGGAGCAGATTTCTGTAATCGTGCGGTATTTGCAGCCAGAGTCAGAGGGAAAAGTGCATGAGGAATTTTTGCATTTCACCCCAGCAGATGGGTTAGACGCAGGTTCACTACTAGCCAGCATCAAACACACACTCAGTCAGTGTAATATAGATCTAAATTGCTGTGTTGGCCAGTGCTATGATGGAGCATCAGTAACGTCGGGATGTAACAATGGAGTGCAGGAAAAATTAAGGAAGGAGGTGCCGCAGGCCATTTATATATATTGCCATGCACATAAGCTCAATTTGGTGTTGGTGGACTGTGTTCATAATGTCAACGCTGCAGCAGAGTTTTTTGAGACACTACAAATGCTCTACAAGTTCTTTTCTGGATCGGTGGTGCATGACCTTTTCGTGAAAAAACAAAAAGAGCTCGAGCCAACAGCACAGCGTGTGGAACTGAAGAGGCTGTGTGACACGCGATGGGCTTGCCAGTATGATGCAATCTGGGCCATCAAGAAAACTCTCCCTGCAGTCCGGGCTACCCTGCGTGACGTTATCGATCATTCAAACCCGCACAGGAGGGCAGAGGCAAGAGCCATCAGTGCCATCAGTCTGCCGCGCACCTCGTGCCGGCTTCACTATGGCGAGCATAAACCAAGCTTTAGGCAACAAAACGACTTAGTTAGGTTTAGGAAAAGATCGTGGTTTGGGTTAAAACAGAAGTGCTGTAACTAGTATGGAAGTTACGTGACAAATAAATCAACTTTGAATTCTGGTTTCACACCGGACATGAACACCGGTCTCCTGGGCGAAAGTCCTGAATTGATTTTGTGTTGACCATCACGGAAAAAATGTGAAATTTGTTTCTATGTACACGAATCAATACATTAAATTTTGTGACTATTTCACCAACTGCTGTACAACTGTGCTGTATCTTTATGCTCTCTCTGGTGGAATACGTAAGCAACATTAGGAAGTCTCCAGCTCATCCAAAACACATGAGTCCTTGCGTGTGAACAAAGCTGAATGTATTACTCCAGTTTTTAGATAACTTCATTTGCTCCAAGAAAATAAAGCAGTTGCCTTCAGCTTAACACTTGTAGATTCTCTTCAAATGAGAAAAAATAAGGCTTTCAGCTGGAAACTATGCTAATGAGCTAATGGTGTCCTATTATTATTTTTACATTGGACTACAGTAATATTTATTTTTGTTTTTTGTGGAATCATATTGTAACACTTTCTCTCCCTGTAATACACAACAATACACTGTCAGTTATAAAGGTGTAGTTAAATCTATACATTAAAGAAATCTAACAAGTAGTGTGTCCTGTTTGGTGCTGCTCCTTTAAGCAGTCAGTATGGCTGTGATTGGGCTGATGAGTGAGGGACTGTACTGCTGGAGTGTGTGATGCTCCAGTGGGGCTCCAGAGCAGCAGGTAGCTCCAGTACAGTCTGGCTGAGGACCATGCTGTGTCTGCACACACACTGATTTCATGACCACAGTCATGCACACACACTCTGAGACAGCATGAGTACAGTGTCTGAGCCTCTGGTTGGCAGCAGCAGGTCTCTGTCTGCAGCCAAGAGACACAAAAGTATCAGGAAGAACTCCAGACGGATTTATTCAGCCTACCAGGACCACCAGGGGTGAGTCTTTTTGTGTGTTTTCATTTGGTCGTTCTTACTTTTATCAGGATTTCTTGGAAGCCTTTCTGCTTTTCTGTCAGCCTCACTCTTTCTCTCACTCATTATGGCTGTCATCTCTCTGAGCCTTAAATGACATCCTGTAGGTTATACAATTAGACACTGGCTAAATCTAATCATTAGGCAAAACTACAAAGAGTTTCCTGTATGCTGTGTTACCATTAACTGCCATGCGGCTGACATTCTGACCTGTTGGTCGTCTTTGTGAATTTAGTCTGAGTTCATTAATCACAAGTGCTTGGGTCATTCCTGTTATGCAGCAAAATGTCAGCCTCATGTCTTTTGAAAAAAAAAAAAAAAGATGGATTTTCCATACATTGGCCAATCTCAGGCACTCAAATTAGAATCCTTATGGGTAGACTGGTTTATACTGGTCTATAGACCTGACAGGGTGGAAAATTTGGAGCTAAATTAGCCATAGCTCTGTGAGTGGTCCAGGTTTAGCTGGCTAATCTTCTACACATAAACAGAACTTTTATAACTATATCAAATATGTTTTAAAAAAAAAATTTGATCTGACAAACTTTCTTCATAATTTAGCTGAACAGAGTGGAACTTTAAGAGTGTGACGAAAAAAGACAAGTGAAAGTTTATGCTCACTCTACTTTACTCTAAAATGTCACTTCCTGAAAATGGTCTCAATGGATCTACAGTATATATACATATATATATATACATATATATATATATGTATATATATAGTTCTGATGTTGGACTCTGGCGGACTGTTTTTGTGTCAAAATAATGATTTCTTCAGTAAGTAGCCGTGTAATAAGCGAGATAATGTACAGCTAGCGGGGATAGTCGGGCATTCTTTCACAACAATGACTGGCTCGCTGTACATTATCCTTTACAAACTGTATATATATTATGACATACCCTTTAGGAAATTATTATATATACTGTATATATATAATGTGAAACCTGAGAATATGGAATGAAATGTGAGAATATTGAATGAAACCTGAGAATATTGAATGAAATCTGACGTCATCAAGGCGCTGCTGCCATCTTGTGTTTTAGGTCATTATCCGTACAGATGTTGGTGCTGCTAGACGTGTGTGTCACTATGAGCGAGTCAGCACGATATTTAGTATCAGCAATCCTAAGTAATGAGGAGGTAATTAACACCCTGGCGAATGTGCGTAAAAATAAATAAATAAATACTGGTAAACATATTCAATACCGTTCTAAAGATGAAGAGTTTATTCACTTTTTCATCGTGGAAGACTAATGCAGAACTATACTAGTTCACTAAATTTGATTACTTACACATGTACCAAAAAAGCTCAGTAAAGTAAAAACAAATATTTTTAATGTGAATTATTCTGTGTTTATGTTAGAAGACCTTAATCTATAATTTAAGCCATTTGTTATATACTGTTTATTTGACACATTTTAAAGAAAATATGATGAAGTAATTCATGGGGACAGAAATGTTGCTGCATAACAAGAATGACCCGCTTATCAAAGAGTTTGACTCCATGAATAAATAATATGATAGATGTATCGGCTTTTAATTGTGTTTGCTATAAAGATGTACATATAAAGAAATGCACTGTATCTGTTTGAATACAGTTAGAAATGGACTGTAGTAAGTGCATCACTCCCATCACTCATTGTTATGCCATTTGGTTTAATTCTGATAATAACTTGGTGATAATGGAGCTCATATGTTATCAAAGTTAATCCAGTGCTTGTAAACATTGTTTAGATATGGAATTACTCTCAACCAGCTGTGAATTTGGTTTTACCCTGATGGAAAAACCCTGTTTCTCTATTTGTAATGGTGATGGATTTGAATGATGGCATGCTACAGAGGTATACTGATGTATCTCTTTTATTTAGATATTTTCATCAGATTAACTCAGAGGTCACTAAAACAGCTGTATTCTTCTACAAAAAAGACTGTTTCTAAAATTTACACATGGCATTTATTACAAATACATCACAAAATACGGACAACGCAATTGAAGAAATGCACTGAGCATTCAGTATTTCTTTCTAAAAGTCTGTGTGACTTATTATTAAGTCACTGAAGATGCTGCACTGGATACATTACAGTAGACCCCCGAGAAGATACATAATATAATATTTGTTGGCCTTAAGAAGTAAAAGTGTAGCTTTTTATGCCTCCACACCAGTGACAGCCGTGTCTGGAGGCATTATGTTTTTGGGTTGTCTGTCCATCCCATTCTCATGGACGTAATATCTCAGGAACGCCTGGAGCAAATTTAGACTTGGACTCACGGATGAACTGATTAGATTTTGGTTGTCAAAGGTCACTGTGACCTCACAAAACACGTTTTTGGCCATAACTCAAGAATTCATATGCTGATTATGACAATTTCACCCAAATGTCTAACAGGATAAAGTGATGACATTTTGGACAGACATTGATGTAAGCTGCATTGACTGGTTGGCGGAGGCAAACAACCACGAGGCAGTAATTCTAGTTTGCACACGTTTTTGGTCCTGTGACCTTCTAATCTCGTTTTGGAATTCTGTTGTTAATATTTTACCCTGCATGCATCATTTTCCATCTCTAAATCCTCAACTTTGTTGGAATTCCCCTGATGAAATGTATACAGTATTGATCAGCACTATTGGTTGGAGGAAATACATTCAAATTCAGAGAATGAAATCAGCCAGGATGTTGTTAAAATCAACAAATAAATGAAACCGTATTTGATGAATGTACATCAATTAGGCTGAAAGTAGAACTGCAGTATAGTTACATTTATATGAAGTTAGCCTAACAGAATTCAGTTCAGCATTACATGTTGACAACTAATCTAATTAATTGGACAAATTAAATGAAACACATTGACTGTGACAGTCAAGGCCGTGGGAAGTAGGGGTATGTAGTTTGAGCTGGAGGGTTTTGATGAGGAGGATGGCAAGCCTCTGCTGACGTTGGTATGACAAATATCCTGAGGAGACTTACAGTAGTTTACAGTTAATTGTTACATTATGCTGATTTTGTCCTCTAAATATGTCAAAATATCATATATATATATATATATATATAATTCCTTGTTCCAGGTGTGGGCAGTAAATGTCAGCCACAAAATTAGGGACATTGAGTTTGAAGCCCGTTGGCCGGCTGAAACAGCAGCTGACCTTCAGTCCAGAGACAAACTCTGCTGAGGTGGCACCTCCACCAGCACCTTGGACATCCCCTACTGATTCTCCTCTCATCACTGATGTCCAGGCCAGGGAGGATAAAAATGAAAAGACAATCCTGGAGAAAAAAAAAACGTTATGTAACCTCGCCCGGAATAGGGAAACTGGGGCCCCCTCCTGGAGCCAGAACTGGAGGCTGCCACCCTGTGGGCCCACCACCTGCAGGGATAGGCATTGGGGTCGGGTGCAGTGCGAGCCGGGCAGCAGGCGAAGGCGGGGATCTAGGCGTGCTGATCCCCGGCATCGCAGACTGTCTCTTGGCACATGGAACCTCACCTCTCTGGCGGGGAAGGAACCGGAGCTGGTGCGGTAGGTGGAGCGGTATCAACTAGATATAGTTGGGCTAACCTCATCGCATAGCTCTGGTTCTAGAACAATACTCCTGGAGAGGGGTTGGACTCTCGCCATTTACGGAGTCGCCCAGGGTGAGAGGCGCCGGGCGGGTGTGAGGATACTCACGAGCCCGCGGCTGAGCGCCGCTGTGTTGTAGTTCTCCCCGGAGAACGAGAGGGTCGCTTCTCCTTCGCGTCGAAAGGGGCCAGCTCAGGTGGTTCGGGCATCTGATCAGGATTGCCCCCTTGACGCCTCCCTTTGGAGGTTTTCCGGGCACGTCCAACTGGTAAGAGGCCCCGGAGTAGACCCAGAAAACGCTGGAGAGATTATATATCTTGTCTGGCCTGGGAACGCCTCGGGGTCCCCCAGGAAGACCTGGAAAACGTCGCTGGAGAGAGGGACATCTGGAATTTCCTGCTTAGCCTGCTGCCCCCGCGACTCTGCCCCGGATAAGCAGAAGAAAATGGATGGATGGAATCCTGGAGGAGGGTCCAACACCCACCAGAGAATCAGCCTCTGCTGTGGTTTCATCGGTTCCTCGTACCCCTCCTCTAGAACCAGTGGTCATTGTTGAGGTGTCTAAAGAGGTCGAGATGCTTTCAGTGATTGTCTTTAAGTATTAAATAAATAAGAGCAAATTTAAAAGCTGAAAACAGTTGTGGTAATATATGAAATGATTTAAATGTATGAAGACTGTTTTATATTTAGAATTTTGTTTTGTATTCACAAAGGTGTAAACAAAACATTTTACATTGTAGTCCCAGGTTTTGTTGCTGTTATCGTTTCTCTTCTTAAACACCATCTGTTGCAAATCCACAAATACTAGATACTACAGGACGACAGGATATAATATAATAATAACCTGAAAAACTATGATTCAATCGTTACCCATAATATTACCCATAATAAGTTAGCAATAATAAATTACGGAAACAGACTGTGTCTCAGAAGTATGAAAAGGGAAGTGTGCATATGTGTTTTTTGTAAAAGGATGTATTCAGTCAAGGCCGTGGGAAGTGGGGGTGCAGAGAGTGCTGCAGCACCCCCTGACAGATGGTAGAACCTGCACATTCACAACTATACATTTAAAAAAAATAATAAATAAAACATTTAATTAAATTTCCGTTGGTTATGTTCATATTCTAATGATATTTTGATTTCAGTAAGTGTTTAATAGTGGATCCAAATTTTCAGTCCAGTTGGAAATTGCGTTTAAGTCTCATGACAACACACAAACAGACGTGCAACAGCACAAGAAAATGGCAACGCAAAAGGGAATTTCAGACTTCTTTATGAATCCATCAAAAAGGGCAAAACCAAGCAGATCAGAATCAACAACTGACAGCAGCACCTGCAGCACAAACAATCTCTCTTTCTCTGTCTCTCTCTCACACATACACAAACAAACGATGCATACTTCACATCTTAATGTTGAACTTTAACTAAACAGTACCCTTATGTGTAGGTCTAAAGCCTAATCTCTTTTAGCCTAGTGTTTGGCTGCATTGTGTAGAAAAACAGTTCCAGGATTTAAACCATTTTGACGCGCTTCAAGCACACGGCCAACTGTAAGCTTGTTGCTGGAATCATGGCCGTAGCCGAGGTCCTCGGTAAATATTTCCTAAAAAGCCCACTATCTCTCTGCATCTGAATGACGTGAAACCGCTTGAAGAAAGTTTTGAACATGAGCAGAAACCTTGCTGAAACACATATTAGCTATTAAAGTCCAGGGGTTTGTAAAAAAATTGAAATGAATTAATGTAGGCTACTGAATATGGTGCCACGTGCACATTTAAAGAGGCTACTTCCCCAAACAAAAGACACAAAAGAGGAGGGAAGAGTTAATCATGCCTATATGTGTGTTGACTCAGCACAGATAACATTAAATGAGAAAAGTTGATCTACAGGAGAATAAATATTTGAAAACAATACAAAAAGCCTGAGAGCCTTGCTGAATTATATTCCATTATATTTTTATATTTTGAATCGACACCTGCCATCTGAATTTTGAGTTTTCTTTTACATGATGAAAGACATTTCCAACATAAATTGGGGCATAAAAAATTACCAGAATGCAGGAAATGATGTGGTTGAGGCTCAACCCCCCTGCAAGTCGCACATATTGCGTCATCCTCACATCACCCCCCCACTTGAAACACATTCCCACTGCTATGGTGACAGTTCTTCTTTAAATGTTTCTAATACGATCAGCTCTGTGATGCACACACATATTCTTCAGTCCGTGAGCAGACACACACTTTAACTTCTCTTTTTCCACAGTAAGCTGAACTGTAAACTGACACACTTAGAACTTCATCACAAACCAATTCAGCCGTGCATAAAACAAGTTTACTGGTAGCCAGGTACACTGGATTTGAACCATTTACACACAGAAGTTAACTGTACGCCCAAAATTCACCCTTTTTCATTGTGTGTCTTCTCCTGCAGCTCCTCAGATGATGAAGATAAAGAGGATGAGCGGGTGGAAAGCAACGACCCAGAGGAGATGTTCCAGAACATTCAGTACCAGAAGGAGATCATCGCCAACATTCGGACCAGACCCTGGCCAATGAGACGCAAGCTCAAAGTCCTAAAGTACCCCAGAGTCTGATTGTTCCCTCTGTGTCTGTGGAGTGATAGTTCAACTCTCTCCCTCCTCTTCAGCTCTTAAACACATACATAAACACACACTCTGTATATTTGAGAAAGGCTTCTCTTCCTAATGAAAGTGCGATGGATATTATGGCTATTTTGGATGAATATTGAAAAAGTAAAAAACGTCCTGTCTCACACTTAGAGTTACAATGGTAGGGGCTAGAACTGGGGAAACTCTCACGAGATGGTTAAGGTTAGGCATTGATCTCGAATAGTTAGGGTTAGGATAGGTCGTCGGACAACGAGTCTTGCGAGAGTTCTTGCAAGTTTTTGCAGATCGCAGATCAGATTTCGCGCTTTGCGGGCCCTTCTAGACACGACCAGTTACAATCTCAAAGAAAACAGAGCCGTGAGGAGGTGCAGAAGTCTGGTTTTCTCACGGAACACTTGAATTACAATATGCTGAAAGGTTATTATGGATTTTTTGCCCAATGATGCCAAAAACATTCTGCCTACTGAAGCTTTAAGTGACATTTATTTAAAAGGAAATCTTCAAGATTATTACTTTAGAGTCACTCTTGACTTTTTCAACAGCAAATTAAATATGCTGTCAGTGGATGTTTTGCAGATACATTCGTTACTGTAAAAAAGTGTCCTCATTATGTTAATAAGAGGGACCATGTATGGTAATAGAACATGTAATCCGGGCTGTTTCTCTCAAAACATATTTGCTGTAGCAGATTAATAGTACATGGATGTAGTTTTGAGGAGACCGGGTTGGTTATACAGCCTCTGCAGCTGCATCCCAACTCTGTTTACAACTTGGAGGCCCACTGAAGAATTGGTTTTGTACTGATTGATTGACTGATTGACTGCTACTGATTGATTCGTTTGTTCCTCCTATTTAACTAATTACTCCCACTGACAGTCACAGGGCTTGTTCATAGATTAGGTAGAAGATGCATAAATATATACACTGATCAGCCATAAGATTAAGACCACTGACAGGTGAAGTGAATAACATTGATTATCTCATTACAATGGCACCTGGCAGTGGGTGGGATATATTAGGCAGCAAGTGAACATTTTGAACTTTGAGCGACTTTGACAAGGGCTAAATTGTGATGGCTAGACGACTGGGTCAGAGCATCTCCAAAACTGCAGCTCTTGGGGGATGTTCCCAGTCTGCATTGGTCAGGACCTATGTAGGAGGACCTACCAAAAGTGGTCCAAAGAAGGAAAACCGGTGAACCGGCGACAGGGTCAGACCCAAGGCTCATTGATGCACGTGTGGAGCGAAGGCTGGCCCGTGTTGTCCGATCCAATAGAAGAGCTACTGGAGCTCAAACTGCTGAAAAAGTTAATGCTAGTTCCGATAGAAAGGTGTCAGAACACACAGTGCATCTCAGTTTGTTGCGTATGGGGCTGCGTAGCCGCAGACCGGTCAGGGTGCCCATGCTGACCCGTGTCCACCGCCAAAAGCGCCTACAACGGGCACGTGAGCATCAGAACTGGACCACGGAGCAATGGAAGAAGGTGGCCCGGTCTGATGAATCACGTTTTCTTTTACATCATGTGGATGGCAACGAGTTTGAGGTGTTGACTCGGCCTCCGAATTCTCCAGATCTCAATCCAATCGAGCATCTGTGGGATGTGCTGGACAAACAAGTCCGATCCACGGAGGCCCCACCTCGCAACTTACAGGACTTAAAGGATCTGCTACTGACGGCTTGGTGCCAGATACCACAGCAGACCTTCAGAGGTCTATTGGAGTCAATGCCTCGACGGGTCAGGTCTGTTTTGGTGGCAAAACGGGGACCTACTCAATATTAGGCAGGTGGTCATAATGTTGTGGCTGTTCAGTGTACATGTATGTGAATTTGTTTTTTCTTTTTCTTTTCTTTTCTATTCTTTGATTTTCAATACTACATAACCATTTACTACCGTTTACATTGTTAACATTTACCACAGACACCTCTGTGGAAAATGGTTCAATGTGAACATTCTGCCAGGTGTCCAAATGCAACATGAACCTTGTGAATGACCACATGTCTAAAGAAGCTCATTCCTAAGTGTTGTGATCAGACACAAAACTGTGAAGGCTGTGTTCTTACATCTGACTGAATGTAATTAGAGCAGTAGATAGCGAACAGGCTGAGCCAAAGAAAACTAGAGTAGATAGAGAGCTTCGAAGATGTGCTGAGTATGTGCCATGGATAACAGGTTTTATATGGGCAGTTTGTTATTACGGCAGAGGTTTTATTACCATCATCAGGGATGGGATGCAAGTCTGCGCTTTTACACCCTCTTTAATCTCAGGCTGAATGTCTGCGATTACTCCCACTGCAATAACTGCTCGTATTTCACATCACAAATAAGTGATTTTTTTACCTAGATTTTTTGACAAATTTTACTTGGAGTTACTCTGAATTTTGAATCTAATTTACAAAATGTAGCATAATAATATAAATAATAATTGTATTCCAAACTACAGTTGCTTTCCATTGGAGAGTGTTTAAAGTGCATGTTGAGTGTCGTAATTGATTAATACATGGCTCATAGCCCTCTGAATTGTCCCTAGTGCTGTGACAGGATGAGCTAGTTTCTTATCTTATGGACTGTAAAGCTACAGAATCACTTTAGATAGTTTATTTTAATGGGACCAGTCTGCTGTGACTGGTTTTAGAATAGTCTGGGTTTAAGTACTGGTTTGCACTATGATTTAAAAATGTTAAGACCATAGTATTCAGTGTAATGTATTAAAGAGTACACAATTTAGAATATACAAATTAGGAACCAATTTGTTTTAAACCACAGAACAAACACTCTAGTTGTAACAGTAGAAAAATAGAGCCTCAATGTGAACCCTGTCTCCTATAAAATTAAATTCCCAGACAACTAAACAGCATTCTTAATTACGTTTCGAGGGAAACATAAAGTAAATTTAAAAAAAAAAAAAAAATGCAACAAAACTACTTGGTTAGGTTTAATAAAACATCATGGTTGGCTTAACATAGGTATGTTTGTTACGTTATTTAAGTTACAGATGTGAATTAAAAAAAGGCACCTTTGACTTTTGGTTTCACACGGGACACAAACAGCAGCCTCCTCGCCGGGAAAAAATGTTGGTTTTGTACCATGGATACGATGAAACCCAACGTTTTTGCATTTGGTCAGAGCAAGTGATGTGGTACAATGAGCGTCTCACGGAGCAAGTGACGTAGAGTAGAATATCGAGCTGCCAATATTGATAGTTCCGTGGTATAGTTACGAGTATAACAAGCGAGAAAGTACACTACGGGTGGGTTAGAGGGGTGGAGTATGGGTCAAACAAACACAGGACTTTCACCCAGGAGACCATTGTTCGTGTACCTTATGAAACCAAAAATCAGCGTTTACTTTACGATTGTTATGTACTGCAGTTACGCTTGATTTTTAACGTTATGTAAGAAAGTCTACTAAGGGTGGTTGTTATTTATTAATGGTAGTTACGGATGTTACATTACGTTGTTGCATTTATGATGTTACGTTACATTGTTACGCTACGTTGTTACGCTAAGTTGCTATGTTGTCACGTTGTGTTGTTACGTCAAACCATGATATTTTTTCTAACCTTAACCAAGTAGTTTTGTTCCCTAAACCTAACCAATGGATTTTGTTCGTATCGTTGTCACTGCTGGTTGCAAATAGCCAAGATGGTGGTGACCATAAACCAAGATAGGCGATGGCCAAAATGCCGAACTTGAGGCAGCAGTCCACAAAGCAATGGGTGACGTCATGGTGACTAAGGGTTATCCTGATCTCTCGCTCATCCATTATCATCTTATCTGGAAACCTCAGAATGTGCGACCTCTAATCATCCGTTTTTAAAAATGTGTTTATAAGAGTTAATAATCACATCCCTCAGATGAGTGTATTGGAGCAAAACATACAATATTTCCCTCAAAAATCCAGATTTTTGTTGAAATCTGATTGGCTCACTCATTTTCATCATGAATGTGACGAACTGTGACTAATGTTCCAGCTCAATAGGCTTTTCCGGCCGGTCTTGTTTTGATTCTGGTCAGTGGTGATGTGCTTTTACAAACTGAGGAGGCAGGTGTCAGCAAGACATCTTAAAGTGTCTTGAAGGTCTTCAGCACCATCAGATTTTCCTTATACCCCAAAAACTGCATTAGTGTTAAAATTACTGCCAAAGATTTTCGGCTCACGCCCTCTGGCCGCTCGCATAGAAGGGCTCTCCAGCTCAACATCCCAGGCTGAATTTCAGTACGTCCCCGAGTCGAGTACTAGTAGAAATGTACATTTACACAATTGGAAATATTTGAGTAAAGAACATAACAAGTCTAGTCAGTATGTGAGTAAATGTACTGAGTTTCCTTCCACCTGTGTGTCTTTGTGTCCCAGGCAGGCCAGAGAGATTGTTCTGAAGTATGAGGGCCGACTCACCAGAACCAGAGGTTACCAGACTGCAGGAGCTGATGTATGTACACACCAACCATTCACTGTCATTTACACTCACAGCATTATTCTTCACCATGTAGTAACACTGGGCCTCCTTCACTTATATGTTCATAGAAATGTTCTTACTTTGCTAAAAAATAAGTGCACACGCAAAATTACTGTCAGATTCATTTAATTTATAACATTGACATTCAAATTCTTAATCAACATTTGAATTCTGCGCAGGTTTTTTTTGTTGTTGTTGTTGCATGTTGCATGAGTGTTTAATATTGACGCGGAGGGGTTTACATTGTAGTTGATGGAAAGCCCAGTGCGTTTAATACTGACACTAAAGGGTGCCTTGTGCGTCGGTATGTAACGCAGACGACCGTGACAATGCGTCGGACAGCCATTTCCGACGGGGAACTGAAGTGAAAGTGAAACTTATCTATGCTCCCTTCAGAACCACAAGTCTCCGTTGACAAAAACAGTAGTAGTAGTAGTATAGTACAAACATTGACTGTCATCTAACTTCTGTACGTAAGTAACGCCATTTCCATAGTTATTTTAACCGAAATGTTGCTTTATTAATCACGTAACTGCCGTACTTAATTAACGCCACTTCTGTACTTATTTTAACCCAAACCACAATCTCTTCCTAAACCTAACTAAGTAGTTTTTTTGCCAAAACTTAACCAAGTATTTCAAATGTACTTATTTTAACTCTAACCACGATCTTTTCCTAAACCTAACTAAGTAGTTTTGTTGCTTAAACACTGCAGGGGCTTGCTAAGTTGCACCGACCGCTCAGCCTGTTCGCGTGAAAAGGCGTATAAATGCCACGATAATGCTTAAGGCGTTTTGTGCGCTATAAGTATTATTTTAAGCCCAACGATGACGTTTTCCCTTACCCTTACTAAGTGGCTTTCTTGCCAGAACCTAAGTTAGTGGTTATCTTCAAGTGGTTTCTTTTTTGTAAGATATAAAATTAATCGTTGCATGAGGATACTATGTTTTTAGATCCATTGAGCAAGGTGTTTATGCCCTGCCAAGGGTTGTACAAGGCACAACATGAAATGAACCCATCTTTCCCAAATCTCAAGCAGCCACAGAGACAGATTGTGGAATATAAGAGCCTGTGTATTTATTTACGACGTTGCAAAGGTGCTGCAGAAATTTGAAGTTCAAAACAACAAAGATGGCTCTGCTCTGGCTGAATTGACACCCTCTATCCTCCGGTTTGTCACTGTGGGCAGATTCAGTGAAATATGTGCTCGACACCGTACAGCCACAACTCCATTTATTCTGTCGACTGTATGCTGAGAGGAGCTTCTTTCTGTTATTTCACTGCACTGCAGTAACTTGACGATCAGAGCCAGAATAATAAAACATGTTGGATTTTCATTTGTGCAGGCTGCTGAGTTTGGATTTTAACAAAGCTTTTCTCCTCCTGTGAGCTGAACACGCACATGCTGTAGATAACTTTATCTTATTTATCTCTGTGTATTAAATGCACTCATATACAGAGAGGAAGAGAGCTACGTATGCAGCTGTAGCACAGCAGCATGAGTGAATTTATAGCCTGTTGTAATAGCTCAGTTTAATTAAAATGTTCAGGCTGCTCAGGCCCCATTAGAATAAATTGACTTTTAGTGAGCAGTCTGATGATGAGTTATTAATTTTATAGTTTGGCTCCCAGTTAATTGAAAATCAGAATTATTGGTCCAGCTGACCTTATCCTGATGAATACTCATCTCAGTTTTGATTTTATTTTTCATCACATCACAAGATGTGAAGAGCTTCACAGAGTCACATTGTTTCAGTTCTTATGTGGACAACATGGATATGTGCTACAAAATGACATCCTGAGTATTGCAAACTACATGAGAATGTGTTTGAACACTTATAATGTATCAGCAATGTAATAACATAAAGTTAAATTAATGTCATCTGAGACAAAAAATGACAGTTACTATATGCCTCAGATTATTGTTACACCTCTGTTCCAAGCCAGCAGTCAATGTTGGTTTCTTTTATCCATAACCATAAACCTTTGCCCAACCTCTTAGTTTTTGTGCCTAAACTTAACACAGCCTCATCCATAGAAAACACTAGGGGACTGTAAATGAACTACACATATGATAAAACTAATACCAGAATAAGAGATCCGGATACATCGATCAACCACAGATCTGAGTTGATAGAGCACCAGATCAGAGAATGCTCATATGTGTTATTTTGAAAGGCAATGACTAATTATGTATTTTGTCATTAAGTTTGGGGGATTTGATACAAAGTTATTATGGAAGACACAACACAGCTCTACAAAAACAAATGTTATTATTAATCTCTGTCACCATGGCTTTTATCTCATGGGAAGGCATATAAATAGCATGACATTAACAAGGACATTCAGAGTGTCATATTCTCATAGTCTTGTTTATTTTATTAATTAAATGATTTCATTATTAATACAATAACAAGCAACGCGGTGGCTTTATAACAATATAATAGATATAGAAAATCTACATTTTTAATTCCAATAAGCAACTAGTACCATCTTCGATTTATCATGTTTATAACAAACCAAATGTCATGAAAATTCAGAATCAAGTAACAGTCGATTCTAGCGGATCTTACCTCTCCAACATGGCGGACGTGACATACAGCAGCCTGTGGGGTGTGATCGCGTTCAAAGTGACCAATCGTAAGAGGGCCAGTGCCTCCATTGGTTACCGCCCCCAAATTGTCAAATTTGGGGGCACGAGCAGAACTCAACTTGTGACCTGTGAGAGCGTGTATACCCTCCAGCGTTCGCCAAGCAGCCACTCTCTCGTGTGTGGTGGCTGCTCTGTGCACTTGCTGCTTAGTTCTATAATCGCAGGTCTATATAGTTATAGATATAGTTTTATATGTGCATCTTGCAGCTGCTTTTACAACTCTTGGTTGTTGAATTGGTGTGCAAGGACTTATATTGTGCGAGTGGCATTTAATATCTGCACGTTTGAATAATATAATGTGCTCGTGAACATGTTTCATCACACTCGCGACATATGACATAAATCTGACGCCAACCCATCTACCTCCTCTCACACCCACCATAAGCAGTCTTTCTCAGTTTTTATTCTACGTCACTAGTTCTGAGCGTAGCATATTTACGCGGATACGTTTACATTTCAGGCAATACAGACCACATGGCTTACAAATGACTCGCCAAAAGAAAGACCCGCATCCTTATTGCATGCTAAATGACTTGCGATTAACCGTGTCATTCATATGCCATTTACTGTGACCGGGCTGCTTTTAACATTGCTGCATGCTCATATCGCTATTAGATATGATTCACAGAATAGATATGATTTTACGTTCTTCTCAATTATACACTTGTACTCTGTTTTAGTTTTCTAGGGTTTTTAATCACCTACAGTAGTTTACCATGTAAAGTGTCTGCATATCTTGAAAAGCCCGCTACAAATAAAATGTATTATCATTATTATTACTATGAATTGTTTTCTTCATCCAAACTGATGAGATATGAGCAGTAAAAGAGTTTATCTCAAACTATTACTAGATGGTTAAATATATTCACAGTGTACCATATTATTACTTCCCATTGTGGATGTGTGTGTCAGTCAGAGGTTTCTCAGTACTCTTTAAAGCCCGTTGTCTCCTCCTGTAGCTGCTGAAGAAACTTTCACGTGTGCTTTACAACATCGTGGTTCTGTTCATTCCCTGGGAAGTGAGGATCAAGAAAATTGAAAGTGAGTCCTCTGTTTGCTCTACAGAATTTATCAAAGTAATTATATCACTGGAAAATGTCCAAAATGCTATCATTTTTTTGTTTAATATCTGTAAAGTACCGTCCAATCCAGGGATGTAGTGGCAGTTCACCATTTTAGTACTTGACATACCATACACCTGAATTCTTTTGTTCAGGACAGTTATCCATCAGTATGGTCATACTACAGGAGTAAGTCCTTTTCAGGGCACAGAAAGATAAATTAGAGAGTTTTTTTTTTAAATAATTGATATTTGTTAATATTGGTTGGGTACCACTACTGTACATCACTGTGTGTGTGTGTGAAGTATATGCAACATGTCAGTCAATCTCAGTCAGATGTTTCCTCTTTCTTGTTGAGGTCACTTTGGGTCGGGCGTGGCCTCCTACTTTATCTTCCTCCGCTGGTTGTTCGGGATCAACATCGTCCTCACCATCATGACTGGAGCCTTCATCGTCCTACCAGAGGTCAGCAAGTCTCTGCCACTCTATACTATACAAATAATACTGCATATCAGATGTGAATTGTAGGCTTAACAGGGATTTATGATTTAGTGCGAAAACGTCACTTTTTGAAAAAAAAGAATCATTAGTTTTCCATAGACCCTTTTTGTGTCAGCGTCATGATGACGTCACAGTGTAAACTGGAGGCAGAAACAAAGAAAAGACTGGAGGCTAACACTAGCAGTGGGCTAAAGTTACACATCGAAAATGTCATCTTGCTGTGTTGTTGGGTGCCAGAATCCAGATATCACATACATTTGAGATGACAAACTGTGATTCGAGGCTCTAGCGAGCTACAATATCGGAGAAACGTTTCAGACATGGAGTGTAAATGTTGCTAATAGTTAGCCTTCTGCTGACCGCAGCCGTGGGCCATTGGCTGCAACTAGCAGATGGCTAAACTATTAGCAACCCTTTCTCTCCATCTCTGAAACGCTTCGCCGATATTGTACGACTCTTTTTTTGACTGACTTTACTGAAGGATATTTAATTATAGACATCCAAAGATTTATAAGCCCTCAATTTATCTTTACAGCGCTGTCGTTGGCCACCAGCCCGCTGGTCGGACGGCTGACTACTTAGCTAGCTTAGCTTGCTAGTTCCACCATTCCACCATGAAAAACAGAAAATTAGCCGAACAAAGTTGTCACTCATCTGGCGAAAAAAGTAAAACAGTATGGACATGGAATTAGCAGCAATGGCCAAATTAATTACTATTTTACTCTCTATTTTTGAATAGAGATTTGCTAAATAAATGCTTATTACAGCCACTGAATGAATGAACCAGAACAAGGCAGCAGCTGCTGATGGATACACCGCCCCCGATTCGAAATAATACGAATACATATGAATTATATCGGATGATGCTCTATAATGTTGCCTGGACACCAGGGTATAGCATCGCATGGCCAGGTGTGTTGACGATTCCTCCAAACAGCCTTACCAAAGGGTGCAGTTTTAAATATGTAAACACATGTTAAATTCAAGTCTGTAAATTTGATGTGTGGACAAGCCATTCTCACTCCCAACTCGTCAAGTACCGCCGTTTGGTCACTGCCTCTCGGCATCGGAAACCGACGCATGGAGGCACCCTTTCGCGACAATATGTGACGAACCGGGCTTTAAGCTAACTCCAATCTAGCTAAACCCATCCGCGATATTATTCGATGGTCGGAGCAAAGTGACGTAGTATCAATACAGAGAGAGTCCGTTCAGGGTGGGCAGGAGGAGTGGTGGCTGGGTCAAACAAACACAATACCAGGAGACCAGTGTTCGTGTCCCGTGTGAAACTAAAAGTAACTTTGACTTATTTTGTCACATCAGTTTTAAGTCAGGTGACTCATCGGTATCGTCAGTCCCATGAGTCACCCAACGTCAACCACGATCATTTCCTAACTCTAACTAACTGGTTGTGTTGCCTAAACCTAACTTCCTGTGAAAATGGAAGTTTATTTGCTTGTTACACACTATGCGTAACGAGCATACCTTGACACGCCGTCCCTGGTCCGTCCAAAAGTAACGCAAGAGGGGTACCCCGTTTGCGGTCTCTGATGGCGAGGGCCATTGACCAAGCGACGGCATTTGATGAGTTGGGAGTGAGAATGTGTTGGTGTTGAAGATACAGAAATAAAGTAGAAATCTGAGGTAAGGGTTACAAGATTAAAAGGCCCTCCGCTGCTCTCCCAAAAAGTCCATAAACATTCCCCTTTTGTCAGCTGATGAATGAACTTCATTCAGAAACTCCTTTAAAAAACTCTACTATGACTTTCTTTAATTCAAATGTATCTTATTAAAAACTCCAAATATCTAACTAATGGTAAAACAAATTGCTCAGTGTTACTACTCAATGTTTTGGTCACTCGAGTGCTAATTAAAAAACACACACACACACACACAAACACACACACACACACACACACACACGCACACACATACACACACACACACACACACACACACACAATCCAGTTGGATCACAACTTATTTATCTTAAATGTAGAATTTTCTGGCCTATTTCTTTTAGAGTAATATACAAACCACTTGCATCATTATTTATGTTGTATTGTATATTTAATCCTTAGATTCTGTGTTGGCTTCTCTGTTTAGTTCATATGTTCATAAGTACAGATCAGAGGATCCTTTATGGCGGAGCTTGTAGCCTGGTGATTCTCCAGCAGCTTCAGCTCAGCCAGTTAAAGTACAAACTGTAGACCAGAACAAACGACAGGAAAACATTGCTGCTGGATTTATGTTTGTCACTGACATGCAGGCACAAGCAATTTCCCCAGACATTACTCATCCTATCATTCCCAATGCCTAATCTTATCCCCCCGTTTATTTCTTCTACATCTCCTTATTGGGACTAACCCACCACATCCCTCCTTTATCTCACCTCTGCTTAGTGAGTAATATCATCCAACATCAAGCATTATGGATGTTCTGTCAGATTTGATGTCTGTGTTTGTTTCTTGCTGTGAATTATGTTACCAAGGCTGGAAAGGACAGTTGTTTGTGTAATCTATACACAGAAATGTTGATGGGTTATGGGGGAGTTATCATTGATGAATGACAGTTTATCCTTCTGCCCAGCAGTTTTGTGTAGCATCATGGGTTGCCAGTAGCGTTGTCAATCAATTAAAATAGTCAATCGCAATTAATCGCAAATTAATCACACATTTTTGATCTGTTCAAAATGTACCTTAAAGGGAGATTTTTCAAGTATTTAATACTCTTATCAACATGGGAGTGGGCAAATATGCTTTATGCAAATGTATGAATATATTATTGGAAATCAATGAACAACACAAAACAATGACAAATATTGTCCAGAAACCCTCACAGGTACTGCATTTAGCATAACAAATATGCTCAAATCATAACATGGCAAACTGCAGCCCAACACGCAACATCAGCCGTCAGTGTGTCAGTGTGCTGACTTGACAATGACTTGCCCCAAACTGCATGTGATTATCATAAAGTGGGCATGGCTGTAAAGGGGAGACTCCTGGGTACCCATAGAACCCATTTTCATTCATATCTGGAGCTCAGAGGTCAAGGCACCCCTTTGAAAATAGCAATGCTCAGTTTTTCCTCGCCAAAATTTAGTGTAAGTTTATTTAGCCTCCTTCGCAACAAGCTATGACGTGCTTGGTATCGATGGATTCCTTTGGTTTTTTTGTTTCAAAAATTAAGCCAACCTAAAAGTTGTAAGTTGCGTTAATGCGTTAAATAAATTAGTGGCATTAAAATGAATTTGCATTAACGCATTATTATCACGTTAACTTTGATAGCCCTAGTTACCAGATACAGTCAGTTAAGTGTTTAGAGGTGTTGGTAGGACAGGGTTAAGCTAGCTGTTTCCCCCTGCCTCCAGTCTGTATGCTAAGCTAGGCCAGGCCAAAGCCTGAATCCAGCTCTGTGTTTACACATACATAGATTGATATCAATCCTCTCATCTCGGGCTCAGATAGAACTGTTGAACTATTCCTTTACTTAGCATGTAGCTACTGACATAACTAGTCTATAGTGCCATCAATAATTACAATGACTTGCAAAGCAACTCTTGCCAGCTTATAACAAAATCTGTTTCATAGGGTAACACCTTTGAATCAAACTAACTACAATGAGACCTGTGTGTTTCTCTTCAGTATATAAAAGGTCATTGATGTACTGTACTATTATCATAATGCATTGACTTGGTCTGTGTTTTTTTGTACTAGCTGCTGGCTGGAGCTCCCTTTGGAACGACGAGGAGTAAAACTATCCCCAAGGAGCATCTGGCTTCAGCCCAGGACCTGGACACCATCTGGTCTCTGGGGGTAAGCCTCTCTTTCCTTTTACTGCTCTGTCAATAGCACATTACTCACAGATACAATGGACCATTATTCTGACATTACTTTACTGCCTCCCTGACCTCTACTCCAAGGTCGCCCCCACCTTCCGCATCTTAGTATACTGGGCTTGTAAAGACCTATTATCAATATTAAATATCGACAATTACAATTAATTTAAGGGTATATATATAATATAATGATTCAGAGTTTTCCCGTGTATTGAGCAGCTGTGATCACTCTGGTGGATTCTGGTGGAGTTTTGTCCTGTTTGTCGAGGGCCTACTTCATAGAAATACTCAATTTGTTGTAATTCATTTTTCCATAATATTACATAATCTAATCGAATCAATCCCTTTCAGACATGCATTTTGTTACTTAAAGCAGCAGTGGATAGAAATGGAGCAATTATGATTAAAAAAAGTTTTTTTTTATAAAACGGTCACTATATCCTGACAGTAGTGCATGAGATAAGTAATCTGAAAAACTGTTTTTGGAGCTCCCCAACAAAAGCCCCAGATCAGAGGCAAGTCAGCATTGGCTCGCCGCTCGCACGTCAGCATTTGAGCGTCTTATGTGAACTATTCAAAGACGCGAGCTGAGAGGTTCGCCGGTGCATCACAGACACATTCCAGATATCTAGCAAGCTAAATATCTGGACCTGCTAGGGAGCTATAGCCAATGAGAGCGCAACACACAGGTTGAGGGGAAACCTGGCCTGGTCGCCTCGGACACGGACCAAAGTTGTTGTAGTACCGAGCAGAAACTGACTAATATAGTAAAGACGTGTGGAAACAGGCTATTTTGTGACTTTACTATGACTACAAGGAAAGTTCCACAGACTCCTTGAACAAAAACATCTATTTTTACTGTAGCGTTATCACTCTACATGTAATTATTGATTTGCACTCGTTAAATAAAGAAATACTCAATTCGGGGCACCACCACTTTTTATAGGAAAAGCAGAAACTATTGTGATAGAAGTATTGATCATTAATCAATCTCAAGTCTGAAGTATAAGTTCTGAATTCATTGATCTACAGTTCTGCTTTGAAATACACACACAGACATGACGTAGTGATAAAGTGAAACATTTATTTACCATAAATCGTGATAATTGAATAAATGAAGTGATGAATATACAAATGACTAATTAACACTGGTACTTAATTAATTAATGAATGAATGAATGAATGAATGAAATGAAAATTCAATGAAGCAATTCTGATTGGAACTTTAGTAGTGAGGGAAAGTCCGATTATTCTCTCTAAGCTATAAAAGTTGCAGTTAATAATTTGGAAGATTAGGAAATTTAGAAGATATGTCTGACAAACAACTATTGATCATAAAGCCACGGAACATTCACTTATCGCTGCAGTTGGTTCTGTGGGTCCAGAGGCCGTTTCCTCACACGTTGTCTGGATAGACAAGCCCCTTGGATGGGTTGGATGAGATCGGTTCAGCTGGCCCGGGATACCAAACAGCAAAGCGTGGAGAACATTCAACTTTCTCGTCAGAACATTGAATGTGGGAGTTGAAGTCCGTTGGCTGATTACTCGTTGAAAGAGATCAAAAAGCTGAAGTCGGATTATCTTCTGAAGCTTTAGAATTTATCTATTTCACGGAAAAACTGGAAATGCTGGCGGAGCACTTAGCATTTAAATCACGCGAGATAAACAAAAGATCTTTAAAAATGCTGTCCTTTAGAAGTCACTTGACTCAGAAAAATGAACATGAGGTAGAAAATAAACACACAAATGAAACGTGTGTATCAAACAGAGTAGTTCTGGAGATCAGCTCCTGCTGGAGTCATCTCCCTGCGGACAACTTTCTCAACTTCTTTCTGACAACAGCACATCTGACTCTGTGTCATCTCTTCTTTAACCCCCTCTGGGAGGGAGGGGTCGAAACCCTCTCCTTCTCTGATCGATTCATTATTGAAAAACCTTTACACGCGCAAAATCAGAATTCCCTCTTTACTAATTTTTCCTTTCTTTTGCACGAGACAGATACATATCAAAACTATAAAACCACTAATGTTTTAATCAAACATTAGTATCAAGATTGTAAAAATGTAATTCTAAGTTCAAGTTATAACTCCTTTTTAACATCTTTAAACTTAAGGTATTACATCTATTGAACATCACTGATAAAACATTAAAACGTATTACAATACCATTAATGATTATACACAAAGAAGTCAATAATCTAACTCATGATGACTTCTAAACACTTTAATTATTGGTCACATTACCACAGATGAAAACTAGGTGGGGTTGACGCTTCACCGCTGGAGTGAATCTCTGGGTCACCGAAAGGTTAAAAAACCTAGGCTGTGGAATGTAAGATGGACAGGGGAGTGTGGGTGTGTGTGTGTGTTTTTGACCAAACGGATCACTTTGAAGTCAGGAAAAGTTATCAGTTCTTGTTGGTTTAAGTGGGGAGAAAACCCTTCCCACAGTTTTAAAAGTTATTATCCTCCTAGACAGTGTCAAAACTGACACTCGATGGTCGATAAAAGAGTTTATGGCCCTTTACCCAAACTTTACCCATCTGTAAATGACCAAATCTTGTTGGACACAAGAATGTGTTTTTCTCATCCCAGTAGATGCAGGATGAGATAAGATGCTTCTCAAAGTAGCAGGCACCATTCACGCTACATTACTATTATGTCAGTTCCCGTGTCACTTCATTCACTTGTTTCCATGACAAAACGTAGTTTGGAGACCTCATCAGGGATTCCTCCTGGTGAAAGATCTTGTAGTGTTTGACCCACTGTTGACAGTCAGTCATATAGTTTGAAAACCACAACAAGACTCCTGATTACAAGACAGCAGGTTGTGTACAATCTGACGATTGTTTAGTGTGAACTTGGCTTAAGCACCTAAGACACTTTTATGTGAAAGTTAAGGCACCAATGTTACTATGGAGGACAGAACTTGCCAAAATAAAAAAATAATTAATTAATAAATAAATGACTCGATATATAAATAAATAAATATGTCATTAAATATAACAAAAATAATATTAAAAATAAATGTAGCCATTAATTGATTGATAAAATGTTGCATAAATAGATATTTCTGTTTTAATTTGCTTCTTTATATATTTATCTTTGTATTAATTCCCTTATTTATAATAATAATTATAATAATCTAATTTTTCCTTTTATTTATTTATGTATTCATTTTTATTATTTTTTAAACAATTTATTCATATTTTTTATTCATTTTTTTTTTTTAAATGTGTGTATTTATTTATGTATTTATGCATTTATTTATGCACAATATTTCCTTTGCATTTCACCCCTTATGTATTTCCCCAAACTAATTTATTTCTGTATTCTTTTCTTTATACATTTCTTTATACTTTTGTTTTTACATTTCTTTTGTCACATTTTATCAATTAATGGCTACATTTATTTTTTTTATATTTTTGCTACATTTAATGACATATATTTATTTAATCGAGTCATTTATTTATTCATTCATTTAATCTTTTATTTTGGCAGGTTCCATCCTCCATATGTTGCTAGGTAGGACCTAGAAACATTTCAGCACAAGTGAATTGAAAGTCACCTTGAATTAAGGCTTCAACAGCGCTCACTGATGTAAAACAGGAAAGCTTTCTTCGTCCATCATATTAACAGCTACTTTGCAAACTCACTGCTGTTCTTCAGCAGTGACACCACTCCCTCTCATGCACCAGTTGACAAATATCACATAAGCATTGTAGCTTTTTCAGTAACTGTCCTGTCATGTAAATTTGTTTCCACACAATATCAGCTATCAAGCTTATATCATGTAATCAATGATATCCATGGGATTTCATGGCAATCTGTACATATGTAATGTGAGAGAGGTGTTGGAGGAAAGGTCAGGGAGTCACCAAAAACATTATAATTCATCCTCTGCACACCATGAACATCAGTTAATGGCATTTGGGTCTGTAGCTGTTGTGATGCGTTGCTCTGGACCAAGTATGTATCTGATGAGATCCATCACACAGATTTAGCATTCATGATGATCTCTAATGATTCTCTATTTACCTCACTGTTTATTTTTCAGATGTATTAGACTGCAGAGCCTCTTATTCTGTAGATGTAGTTGATTTCCTAGTCATGTCATCATGTACTGTACCTCCTTGTGTTCGCTGTGAACTTGTTTGTGTGTGTGTGTGTTTGTGTGTGTGTGTGTGTGTGTGTGTGTGTGTGTGTGTGTGTGTGTGTGTGTGTGTGATCTCCACAGGGCTACCTGCAGTACTCTGTCTTATTCTATGGTTACTATGGCAGGCTGAGGAAAATTGGCAGTGCAGGCTACCGGTTGCCCCTCGCCTACTTCCTGGTTGGGATGGCTGTCTTTGCCTACAGTTTCATCATTCTGTTGAGAAAGTAATCATTACGCTCTTTACAATTCATGATTAGTGAGAATGATTGATGATATAATAATGTGATGTATTGCCTGAGGATGACTTGATCAGGTTTTCAGATCGGGTCTGTTTTAGATCATGATTATATCATTTCTTTTTTATTTATTTGATTTCATTTGCGCACACGTGAAACTTAAACATATAAAGCCACAGGCTTATACAGTGGACCTCCCCTCAAAATAAGGAGAAAAACAAACAGTGCCAAACATAACAAACAGTGCCAAACATATAAAGCCACAGGCTTATACAGTGGACCTCCCCTCAACATAAGGAGAAAAACAAACGGTGCCAAAAAGGAAAACAAAAGAAAACCAAGCTAACATAATCGTGCAATAAGTACGCCTTTCTTGATTTCCACGTAGTACTTTTACACCATGTATCCTGTACTGACCGCTGTATATCGTGAAGGTGGTGCCAGAGGAAAGATTAAGAGGTCACAAAATCATTCATTGTATAGGAATCAGAAATATCCACCAATTCCATGTCAATCTGGCCAGAGTTTGTCGAGAATCTCACTCTGAACCAAAGTGTTGGACCGGTCGACTGACTGATCACCTGACTAGCATCACTATCCTTAAAATACTGCTTTGATAATATATTGTACGTTTTGATAATATGCTCTACATTATAACACTCCTGCAGAATGGCCAAGAACTCTCGTCTGAGCCTGGCCAGTGCCTCTGATGAGAACTTCACGTTCTGCTGGAGAGTGTTCTGTGCCTGGGATTACCTGATAGGAAACCCAGAGGCTGCGGAGAGCAAAGGAGCTGCCATCGTCAACAACATCAGGGTCAGAGACGCACAAACTGCACACGCTTACACTACATTACACCTTTATTCACCGTCCAAGCAAGGACAGCCCTTTATTTCTGTAGGAAATCATCTCTAAGACTTTACACGCACAGAACACTATGAATCAAAACTTGTGACCCTCAAACTAATAACAGCAAAACATAATACCACATGTTTTTCTGCACAGGAAGCCATTGTTGAGGAGCAGGAAAAGAAGAAGGATACCAGTCTGTAGGTGTCTCTGTTATTTGTTTCTTGTCTTGCATGTTGTCTGCATCTTCTTCTTCTTCTTCTTCTCCATCTGGGCCCCCCCCCCCCCCCTTTGAATAATTTTCAAACCCAGCTGATTTACAGCACCCTGCGTCTCAAATCTCTCCAGTTTATACACAGAACGTGCACTCATCCTGACAAAAGGACACGACTGAAGTACTCTGACATACAGTTGTAAAAAGTACTTTTAACCTATCCATTTTTAACCTATTTCATAACCTCACATGTAATCGATTATTATGTGGATGTAGAATATGTACAGCATAGGCTGAGACCTCGTCACTCCCCACAGGCAGACACCAAGCTCAGCACAGCAGGGAGTTGGGAGTGATGATGACTTCGCTCAAACTCAGGTTGATGCTGGGGTGGAGGTGGGGCTTTTGAAAGGCTATAATAGCTCCCAGGGGAGTGGGGTGGCAGCAGACATGACAGCAAAAGAGTGAGCAGAGCTCAGACAGCTTAAAGTTACTGTGAAGAACTTTTAACTGGTTATGAAACGGTCTCGATGTAATCCTGATGCCTCTAGATCAGTGATTCTCAAAGTGGGGTCCGGGGACCTCCAGGGGTCCCTGGCACTCTGTCAGGGGGTCCGCGAAATAATTAGCTATAAATTATAAAATTGTGCTGTATCATTAAAAAGTGCATATTTATGGATGGGGGCCGTTTGCACCAATAAAACAAGAATATTTTACTCCCACCCACATTAGCTTTGGGCCAATAAAAACTATGATATGATTGTGACACATTACCTCAATCTGTCACTTCACTCACTCTAATGCAACTCAAATATTCCAATCAAAATTTTCTGAAGTATTATGTTTAATTACTATGATGTGTTTTGCAACACTGTTATGATAACTTCTATTATAAATTGTTCTGAGCTTTCTGCGGATGATTTGAATAAGGAGCAGTACGTTCATTATTTTAAAGTTGAATCACTTACTGAAAGTCAGCATTAAACTGGTCATTTTAAATATCTGGATTCATTAGGAGAGGTGAAACCAGGCATTAAACGGGTCATTTTAAATGTCTGGCTTCATTAGGACCGGTGAAACCGGTCTGAAGTATTTACGTCAATAAGTTATGATACAAACAGTTCCAATGGCTAAGAGTACAAAAGGTAGGAGGCATACGCTTAATTACGATTGTCGATTCTGATTAATTGTTATGATTATGAGGGGGTGGAAAAATGTTCTACCCTGTAAGGGGTCCCTGGCCCCAAAAAGTTTGAGAACCCCTGCTCTATATGACCTACGTAAGTAAACGAGACCATCAACGAGAAGATTGGCTATTTCTATCTAGTTATTCTTTTTTTTTTTTATTTGGAAAAGGCAATATCACAGTGTATACAACAATTTACAGGTAATTATACATAATTCTTTTCCCGTTTTAATATATATGTACAATTTATATGAATATGCATGAAAAGAGACATGCGGATACCACCATAATTGCCTCCTTCCTAGAGGGTGGGATCTCTCCTTTCTGTAAGATCCAGTTGAAAGTTTTAAGTAATAACGGGGCTAATTGTGGCTTCAAAGACTTGTACCACTCGGTGGTAAAACCGTCGGAGCCTGGGGACTTTCCGGCCTTTAGCCTGGTGATGGCAACATCCAATTCTTTGGCGGAAATTGATCTGACTAAATTTTCATTTTAAGAGCTCGTAAGATTGGGTAGGTCTAAAGAGCTTAGAAAAGTATCAATATGAGTCTCATTAGAAGCCTGGGGTTGAGAATATAACTCCCGATAAAATGTTTCAAAGCTCTCTTGAATTTTCTTTATTTTAGTTTCGACAACTCCCGTTTTGGGGTTCTTTATTTTATAAATTGTAGTTTCCACTTGTTGTTTACGTAACTTGTAAGCTAAAATTTTTGCTGATTTACCTCCTATTTGATAGTTCTTTTGTTTCAGGAAAACGAACCTTCTCTGGGTTTCCAGAGTGTATATATTGTCAATTTCACTTTGAAGTTTTTTAATTTCCTGTTTCGCACCTGGGATAGCTGATGAAAGACAAAAGAGTCCAATATGTCTACCTAATACTTACCTGCACAAAAATCGTACGTTAACCCTCATCGTGGTTAGCATCCTGTTACCTAACCCAAAAAAGACATCAAGACAGAGTTTATTTTTTTGGTACATTTTATTATTATTTAACATAACAACAATCACATATGAACACACACTGAACACACACTAAACACACACTAAAACACTGCAACAGATGCATTGAGAAGTGTTCAGCGCTCAATCATCCAGCTGGAAGGCTTTCTTGGTCCTTGCACTCAAGTGGTGATCTCTGCAAGCTTCGGCATATCCTTGGTAGGCGTCTGCCAGTTTCACCTTGGGATCGACATTCACGAGGGACATCTCGAGTGAGGACCAGAGCCTCAGCGTGGTCACAGGAAGGAATGTCGAGCACGAACGGGGCACCATCTGTGGGATCTCCTCGTAATTCACAGCCTGAACGTCCTCCAAAGGCTGCTCCATCCCTTCTCCCTCCTCCTTTACCTTAGTGGTGGGAGCAACTCCTTTGGGCTTCAGCACCATCCTGTAGGGTACGGTTTCATGGAGACGCCAGAGACTCAGCTTGAAGACTTTAGGGAGTAAGAAGCACGACTGGACCTGCAGCTTCTGAAGCTCAGCCTGAGAAACCCCCATGTCGAGGATGAGTTGACTCAAGTCCTTTGAAACTGATGTAGTCCCCATTCTGAATCATGCCAACACAGCTGGCGAAAGTGAGGACTTTGAAGATGGTGGCTTTCCCCATTTGTGGAGGGAGTCTGGACATTACAGTCCCCAGCCACGGCATCCCGTGCTCTCTGTAGCGCTCCAAGTTCCGAGCGTAGGTCAGGGAACGCCTCTCGATCTCAATGCAGATGTCACCCGTCATGGCTGCAGCCCTGGCCTGTGGAGAGGGTTCCTGGCTCATCACATGTAGCTCCACGTAGTCTCTAAAGTAAAGTAAAATAGTCACTCTTACCTTTCGAACAAATAATACACACTCCCTTTTGAACAAGAAAACAAAACCAAAAAACAGAACCAAAATCAGAAATGTTTTGAACATTGAACAGTTTAGCTCTTTTCCAGACTTCCAACATTGGGGTCCTTACACTGACCTGCCTTAACTCTGAGGGATAACCTCTCTTTCCTAACTGGATAAGAGGGCCCTCTGCTATGATAACAGCCATGGAAAATTCCCTATTAAATGTCTCGACCATGTCGTTATGACTTAAATTGTGTAGTCTAACATTTTTTTTATTTTTATCCACCTTAACCTGTGCCACATTACTCTTTTCAGACAGAAGTATTCAGTTTGAATTCACGTCTGAATACTTGCAGCTTGTCCTTGTAGCCTGGTGCTCCGTTATCCCGAGTGCCGCGCCGCGCCCGCACCGGTTGCCAAGACCACCGCTGCATCTTCTCCAGGAGCGACTTCGGTTGTGTGATCACTTTGACCTGCAATCCCCGGACCGCTAAATCCGACGTCGCCTCCTCCACCGTTTCGTAGGTTCTTGTCCCGTCATCGTGGAAAACTCTCAGCCGAGCTGGAAACCGGGTCTGGAATCTTATATTGTCTCCAATAGGACTCTCCGTGCCTCCGCGTATTCCCTCCGTCTCACTAGGATTCCCGGTGCATAGTCATGATCGAGGCTGATTTTATTGTTTTTCCACGTGAAGCCTTTCTTTTGCCATGCCAGTTTAAGCACTTCTTCCTTCACTCTGAAATTTAGGAATTTGACTAAAATCGATCTGGGCTGGGCGCTTGCCGGCGGCCGCGGAGTTAATGCTCGATGGGCTCTTTCTATCTGCAGGTCTTTCGTACTGGGATTGTCAAGATTCTCTCTGAGCAACTTCTCCACGAAGGGTATCACTGACCTGGGTTCGCCTTCAACTCCTTCGGGTACCCCGTATATTCTCACATTTTCCCTCCTAGAGCGCCCCTCTTGATCCGTTAGCTTAGCCTGCAGCCGCTCCTGTAGTTTTAGCATTTCAGCTAATGCCTCTTCCGCGTTTTGCAGCCTCTCTTCGTTCTCCAGAATCCTCGCTTCAGCTTCACCTAACCTCGAATTGTTTTTTGCAAGATCTCCTTTAATGTCTTCAAACTGTTTTTTGTTGTCTTGTCTCAAATCAGGGATTTCTCTGAGGATTAGAGTCAGGTTCACGGTCTCCTCCTCGCCCTCCATTCTGTCGCTATCCTGGCTAGCAGCGGGATCGCTAGCTCCCTCGCGTTGCTCCGGCACCTCGTTGATTTTATCGGCGGAATGAGCGGACTTTTTACCCCTACCTCTAGACGCCATCCTCGCCCCCTTTCTAAATACAGTCAACATACACCAAAACTTCTAAAATTTCGACTCTGGGGCAGATTTATTTCACTTTTGTCGAGAGAACTTTCCTAAGCTGCCATCCCCACGGTGACCGGAACTGGAAGCCCCCCTATCTAGTTATTCTTAATGCTTGTCATTGGTACCACCGGGTCCGATTCAGGCGAAATCAGACAAAATCATGCAGGTTCACCAGAAACTCCGGCAGCGACCAGCCCACCGCAGACAGACAGCTTTGCTCCTGCATTAAAAATAATCTTTTATTTTTATTCAAAGTTAACAGCTTTAAGTGAAGGGTGTGTTGGACTGTGGGACTGCCTTTTTATAATTTCCCAGCTATAAATGCATATATCAGATATTTTGAGGAATCACTGTGACCTTCCAGATTGTTGAAGATGAAATGTGTGCTCCGTCACTGATCAGTGTATTTCTGTGTATTTGTGTGTTTCTTCAGGGCGGTTTTGATCAGCCTGCGTATCTTAGCCAATATCCTGGTGCTGCTGTCGCTGGCCGGCAGCATCTACATCATCTACTTTGTGGTGGACCGTTCTCAGAAACTAGAGCAGGAGAAGCCGGAGCTGACGCTGTGGGAGAAGAATGAGGTAGCGGAGCAGAGCAGACATCATTAGTTTGATTCGATTATTCAACATACAATACATACATAATACAGTTCCAAGGAATCAATGAAAGTGGAGACCTGAGACTGATCTAGAGGAAAACGACCAGTGTCAGTGACAGTTCACAGAAGCTGCTTTTCTATCAGCCCAATCATCAGTTCATCAGATCAGTACAGAAGCCCTGAGAGGCAAGTGAGAGAAAAGAAATTCTGGTGATCCATTTTCTAAATCTGATCTAAATTGTTTTCTCTCCTGTGTTTATGACTTAAGAACAGGTGAAAAAAGGTTTTGCCAGGATAATCTTTCTAAATTCCTTAAAAAAAATGTAATCTGTGAAACAGGTGCAAAAATTTTGTGTTTGTTGTTTTAATATTCATTTCGGTCACAAGAGACTGAAGTGCACAACTACCCATGTTCTAAATTAAAAGCATTCTTGTTTTCTTCCAGGTGAGTTTTAATTTCTCCATGCACTCTAAACACAAGGTACATACAGTATATTGTGTCAGCAAGTTATGTAAACCAAAACTTACCTGGAAAAAAACATGATTGCTTTCAACCCTATTTAGAACATAGTGGTGCACTTCAGCCTCTTGTGGCCGAAATGAGTATTACAGCAACAAACACACAAACAAAAACCCTGGCACAACCTTTTTTTCACCTGTTCTTAAGTCATAAACCCAGATGAGTAAACAATTTAGATCAGATTTAGAAAATGGATCACCAGAATTTCTTTTCTCTCACTTGCCTCTCAGGGCTTCCATAGATCAGTGTTCAGCTCTGGATGAAAATATAGCAAGCCCCCAGGAAGAGTGCTGGGCTGTGAATCAAATTTTCGTAGTGGCCAAATGGCGGTACTACAACTTCCGTGTCCGTCACGTGATGCCATTGGGCCCAGATAGACTTTCCCCCATAGACTTACATTGGGAAAGAGACATCTGTAACTCAGCAGATAATTTGTTTGAAGGTAAATCAGCTTCCCAGTATGAACACTCTAATTGCCCTTATTTAAATCATTAGGCCCTAAAAGTTGTTAAATGCACTAATAGCTGAATCCAGAGTTATTTCCCTTCCTCTGTTCATGTGAATGAGACCCAGACCGAGGATGCGGAAGATCGCCGGATGATCCGGGTACTTTATCACTCGGCAGTAGAGCCATTTTGGCTTCATGCGCCACTGAGCAATTCTCATAGGAATGAACGGGAGCCCGCCTCCAACTATGATGGACGCCTGCGCCCAACGCCTCCAGTTCTCTTTATGTATCCATGAAATATAGACTATAAAATATATAAAAAATACATAAGAACAATCCACTTCTGACAGGTTTAATTTAATCTCTAAATATTAAACACCTTGTTTGTTGTTTAAAGTTTTATTTTACTTTATATGGCAATATGAGTTCATATCTGGAGAAGAGCTGCAACTGACACATTCTTATTATAAGTCTGACAACATTATGGAAAGGACCCTACCGAAAAATAAAACCTTTTTCTTAACTTTCTCTTGATCAAATCATCTAAATATTCAGCCATGACATTGACAATCTTTTAGATAACACTAAGCTACGCTTTCTGTACTCCAACACAACAAACTTTGCCAGGCTGGCACTCGCATTTCCACCATGGGTGTATTCAACTATTCAACCGTTGTCTTCGGGGACTTGATTTAAAAATGTAAGGACTGGATGCTGAATAAGTTCATCTTAATTAAAAGTTTTGTTCTGTTACCCCTCTTTGGATTCAACTCCCCCTGTAGACATGAATTCTTGACATTGTCGGTTCCATCGGCCCTCATTTGGACAAAATTTGGCTGATAAACTTGAATTTGACATTATATTTTGATGAATTTAGAAAAAGAGTTTTTTTCACACAATGAGATTGTCATATATGCTGTCTCTCCTTCTTCAATAGGCCTACATTGGAGTTATATGATAATTACACAGAGTGACAACATGTTTTTCATGGGTATATCATTCCACCGAATTAAAGTATTCTAGATGTATTGTGTACAATTTTATATTCACCCCCTAATTCAACCTGACATTATTATCTGTAGAAATGTTGCTATCTCCACTACATTTAAAATAATTAACATTTCTGGAAGTTTAACAATGTTTAGTTGATGGAACTGTAGACGCTGTGATTTAGTTGAAGTGCTGATATGAAACATGAAACTGAGTCTGATTAACACATTTCAATCAAAGACTTTCACATCTTTGCTGATGTAGGAGAGGCAGGACACTGTCATCTGCATATTGTATAATCAGTTTCCAGGAGAAATGGAGAACACCCTCCCTGTCAGTAGCTTTCCTGTTCTTCCTCTCTCCAGGTGAGTGTGGTGGTTTCTCTCATCACCATGATTGCTCCGTCTGCCTTCGAGCTGGTGTCTCAGCTCGAGATGTACCACCCACGAACCTCGCTGCGATTCCAGCTAGCCAGGTACTCCATCACTGCTGCCTCATGCAGCACCAATTACACACTATATGATACATCATAGCTAATACTGCACACTAACATTGGTCATATGTTCATGTGTTTACAGAGTGCTTGTTTTATACCTGGGGAATCTCTACAGCCTCATTATTGCCCTCCTTGATAAGGTCAACAGTATGAGCTCTGCTGTGAGTATAGAAGCTATCACCTCATCCAAATCACTATGTTGTTTTCTTCTGAATCGGCCCAATTCACGGTCATGTCTCTTCGAGTCCGGATGCTTATGATTATATGGCGATTCTGGGATAAAATCATGAGTATATCCTTATTGCTACATCTGATTGCAAAGTATAAGTTGATTAGGTCATCCAGTGCAGGCATAATACATGGCAGGAGGCAGCATCTGTGGTGTGATGGGTTGATCCAGCCTTGCAAAGTGAAGTGATGTGGTTCCTTGACAAAAGAAACCCCACTATTATTCAGAGTTTCTTTCTCGTAAATTTGTGACTTTAATCTCAGAGATTTTTTTATTCTTTCGTAAATTTAACACTGTAATCTCAGAAATTCTGAGTTTTTTCTACCCCCCTCCTCCAGCTCCGTATTTGTTTTGTGTTTTTTTTTACCTGCAATGGCCCTAATACGCCATCATACACTGTATGGTTTTTCTGTGTAAAAATTATATTTTATTATTAAAGCAATAGCATAGCATAGCATTCAGAGAAATATGCTTATTTACCTTTTTTCCAAGAGTGGTATGAGAAACAGATGGATATCAATGTCATGTATGTGTGTTTAGCACAGAGCTGGAATCAGGTCATGTTAGCACAGTTTAGCATAAAGACTGGAAGCATAGCAGCACTGGTTTTATTTGAACAATGTTATGTTTAACATGAACAGAAATGTGAAAAACAACATATTTTGATTTTAGGGGAAGTTGTGTGCTGGAACTATTTAATCATATATTTCTTTAATTGGGGGGCAGCATTTCATTTGCCTTTATTGAACAGTCAATAGTGAACTTTGAAGGCACCGTAACACATGCGCGAAATTAACATTCGCCTCTCTTTTACTTCCACTCTATGCGAACGAAGGGGCGAAAAAATATTTGCTTCCTGTGGCAAAGCAAATTCGCATCTTTGCATTCGCGTGTAGTTCAACTTTGGTGAACTTTTAGGTGAATATCGCCACGGTAGGCGTTGGTCACTGGCTGTGCCTTGATTCTGGAACTACAGTATTTCTTTAAAAGTAGCAAAGTATCCAGTACTACTGTGTGGTGTCTGTGCCCGGCTGTTGTTCACCACGTTACTCTCCCTAAAACCACAAACAGTTGTTCAGACATTCCTGTTTGTGTATGGGTTAAATGAGATTGGAGTGAGCCAGCCAGACTAGCTGTTTCCCCTGTGTGCAGTCTTTATGCTAAGCTAGGCCTTTCTCAAGCTCTGCATTTAACACACAGACATGAGATTGATGTGTGTATCTTTTCATCTCAATCTTGAAAATGAAGTCATTTCCCAATATGTTGAACTATTCCTTTGACACCAGCTGTTACATAATTAGTTGCCCATATAGGAGTAGCATAGCATGTAGCTGCTGATGGATCATAGTATATGTGTCTTCTAGGTCCCAGTGAGTCCAGGTAATTGGTCTGACTCCAGCTCCTTCCTGGCCACCATCTCTCAGTCTGAGGTAAACAGCCTCTCCACCCTGGTTTCTGAGATCTCTGTCGCTGAGCATCACAACAGCACCATAGCGACCATTGCCACGGTGCTGAACGTTACGAACACCAGCACGAGCAGCTCGAGGGCCATGTCCAACCAGACAGCTCTGTTCGAGAAGAACACCCGCTCTCAGCAGGACCCATGCTGGGAGACCTACGTTGGACAGGTTCTCTCTTCTGATTGCTATATGTTATTATTATTATACATATTATATTCAACATATGCCATGTTTCTTGTCTTTCTTCAGGTGGAAGTAGGTCCAGTGAAAACTGTTAGAAAAGTCACACAAATGATGCCATATTTTACTTGTGATCTGAATGTGTTCCCTTGTAATCAAATTGATTTTGAAACATTGAATAGAAACATTTAATTCAAGGGCAATAAATAGATATAGAATACCAGCACAAAATAGATGTACAAACATTTGCTAATTAGCAGTAAACGCAAAGTGCAGCGGAGACTGATGGGAATGTTATTAGTTTAGCAGGTATAGAGTGCTACAGGAATGAGTCCTAAAACCTGGAAATTAGTTAGCATTTTAGCACTTCTGGTTCCCTCGTCTGGAAGTCAATGGGTTTTTTTAATGGGTTTTTAGTTAGATGCCTGAAATAAGGTCTGTGGTTAACACAAGCTGAAAAGATTTTAACGTTTTCTTCTATGACATAAAATACATCGATAAATACCCCACTCGTGAATTTTGAAGCCTTTCTGTGTCTTAAAAACGGTGGTTGCTAACAAGTGGCTAAATGAGACTACTAAACGTCATCACGACGATTTGTCTGCCATAGCCTCGTCGACCGTGTTTATAGCCTAACATTAGCTTTTTATTTCTGCTGATTGCATTAACACATCAAAATTATAAAGTGATGTTCATTTGTGAAGATTATCTTGCTGAACAAAACGTGTTAATATCGTGTGCTGATGGACACACCATTAAGCATTCTACTTTATTTCTCTGTTTTTTTTTTTTACAGTAATAATCACCAGGGACCAGGGACATTTCTGACATCTTAATCAGTCTGTAGATACATCTCATCTCTATATACAGATATCTGAATATGACTGCAGAATCAGTGGAACAAGTTTTTGGTATCAGAAGTGTTCTGGTTTCTTTTTTTAGTCCGAGTAGTATTGACCAATCACGTTTGAACAGGCTTTGGTTGAATGCAGGTAAAAGGTCCATGTGGAGAGCAAAAGAGGTGGAACTCATTGGTCGAAATGCAATCTGGGAACCCCACAGCCTACGTCTGACGATGATTTAGCTTTTAATTAGCTTTTAGAAATGTATCTGCATTCATATGCAAACATTGCGGTCGTCTCTCAACTCTAACTCCGGTCTCGCGTCTCAAGTTGCTAATCAGACTGTACGCAATGACCGGCGCTAGAGGAATGCTATGTCTAAATTCGGATACTTCCGTTAGTACACTTCCATGTAGTAAACTGTGTACACTATGTACTTACTTGCGTAGTGCGTGAATTTCGACAGGGTAATGTTAATGTCTCAAATCGAACGCGTCTGTTGTACACTCACTGGAAATGATAATCGCCGCTGGCAGCATTATCGTTTTGCGGCTCCAAATCATTACAGACTGCTAAATTAACCCAATAAACATTACTGATGGCTTCTGTCTGATATCAATATAGTGATACTTACATTTGTATAATGTTCACCGGAGCGACTGCAACCGCTGCTGGAACCTTCCTTCCGCTAAGAAGTGTCCAGCGTTCCACACTCTTGCTGAAACACACAGCAAGAGACATTACTGAGCAGGTTTTAGCCTGATTTGAGTGGTGAATAATTACATGAACTGCATATATTTGTATATTTACATGTTGTACCCACGGTTTGTATATGGTGTGCCTACAGGAGATGCTGAAGCTGTCCATCATTGACATGATCTTCACTGTGGCCAGCATCCTGCTCATTGACTTCATCAGAGGTTTGGTGGTTCGCTACCTGAGTGACTGCTGCTGCTGGGATCTAGAGAGCAAGTTTGTAAGTTGTACACAAGTTAAAAGCATTTTCTTTGAGCATCAGTACAGCTTAGTGCACCTATCTTTAGGTTTAGCACCCAGATCCCAGCAGGTAGAAATCCTAGTCACAGCACACAACTTCACTGGTTTAGTTTCAGTAAAGCTGGGGAGAGTTATGGAGTCATTTAGAGTCAGCTGTCCATTTAAATCGTGTTGAGCTAACTCACCGGCGGGAGACACTGGGTGACTGTCATGGAGTTCACAATCTTCTCCAGTGTAAATATCCTTATAATATCCTACAAATCTGCTTGTATTAGTGGTTCTTGCATGAGGCCCAATGTTATTTTGACTGCACAGTTATATCAAATGGAAATATTCTAGATGTCTTGTGCATCATTTTAGACACATTTCCCCCAAATACATATTTGGCATCTTTAGAACCAATGGGATCGCCACAAGAATTAAAATCAAATAAGGTCTCTGTGGCTTTGAATTCTGCTTGGCTACATAGCGTGCTTTCTTGGGCTGACGGTCACAGTTGTAAAATGTACTAATAGCTGAATCCAGAGTTATTCTCCTTTCTCCGTTCATGTGAATGAGACCCCGACCGAGGCTGGACCGAGGGCTGGGAGGCGGAGTTAAAGGAAACACTACTGCGCCTGCTCTATGGGCCCAATGGATGAGGAAGATCGCCGGATGATCCGGATACTTTATCACTCGGCAGTCAAGCCATTTTGGCTTCATGCGCCACTGAGCAACTCTCATAGGAATGAACGGGAGCCTCCAACGCTGTATCTAGTTCTCTTTATACATCCATGCTCCCTCCGAAGCCACTCCCCCAACATTATCATTATGAACGTAAACAACAAACATGGCTATTGTTAGTACTCACAGCTTGCTGTGAGCACGCTAGCACGCTAGCAGCTTGTGGAAGACTCTGGTGATACACAATGAGAGCACATTCTGCAGCAGAGTGTGCGCAGGCAGGCAGCTAGGTAGCCCGTCCAATCATTACATTCTGGCTGAATGAAATGATTGGACGGGCTTATTACAGTCCTACAGCCACAGATACCAGATGTTTTTCTTTTTTTTGTCAGAGCATTTGATTTATTGATTGCCGTCTTGATGTATTGAGAATTTCAACTAATATAAGAAAAATGTTTTTGAAGAAGATGACCAACCCTAGCTTTCACATCAAATGCATAATTTAAAGACCCCATGGTTGAAAAAAAAAAGAACACAACAAACACAACACAACATTAATGCTTTTTCTGTCTTTTTTCAGCCTGAATATGGAGAATTCAAAATAGCAGAGAATGTTTTGCATCTGATTTATAACCAAGGGATGATCTGGTAAGTCCGTGTTTAAAATAAGTGACAGAAAATGAAATATAGAGGAGATCTTTCTAATTCCACTGTATCACCTTGGCCTTGCCACCGTGTGTGTAATAGAAGATCTAATTCAGAGTTAATAGTGTGGCCGGTGCTGACCAGTCTCCATGACCCCGTTTAAAGGACTGTGGCCCTCTATAATCTCTCCATTACACCTCTGTGGCTGGCTCCACTGTATTTCCTCAGCTCATTTCAGAAATGTCGCCTTGCAGCATGAACATAATGAAGCGAAACCACAAGCCACTGGATGTAATGTCTTTTATATGGGGTGTGACCCCAGTGGCTGTATGTGTGTGTGTGTGTTACTGACTTTTCTATGTCCTTCCTCTAGGATGGGGGCGTTTTTCTCTCCCTGTCTTCCTGCCTTCAACGTGTTGAAGCTGATTGGTCTGATGTATCTGAGGAGCTGGGCCGTCCTCACCTGTAATGTTCCCCATCAGCAGGTGTTCCGAGCCTCCAGGTCTGACACACACACACACACACACACACACACATTTGTGGTGTTAATATGTTTGTATTTATTCTAAATATTGGTACACACTGCTGTATAGAACTGTTACGTGTATGTTTGTGTTGCAAGCTGTTATTTATTTTTCAAGAATTATATTTTAAAAATAATCAAATGTGTTGATGTCACTTCACTGGCATCCGAATGCCAATGTCATTATCCAAATTGCAGAGTATTTTACCTAAACTGCATGTCATCTGCCAACCCTGTCTCCTAGTAAATTATGTTTCAATACAACTGAACTGGATCCTCAATTACGTTTTGAGGGAAATATATTTTCTCCTGGATTACAGTCACAGTTTTAAACAGTTTCAAACATGTGGTTAATGTTGTAAATTGAAACAAAACAAAATTAAAAAAACTCAACAAAAGTACTTGGTTAGGTTTAGTAAAAAAACATCATGGTTTGGCTTAAAATACTGCACCCCCTTTACGGGAGTAGAAAACCAAAGATCCCATAGACTTCAATGCAATTTGACGTATGTTTGGATTGTAATTTTGAGTTTGTATGCATTCATATCTTGTTTAATGTTACGCTTCCCTGTTTAGGGTCCAGGGGATGGAGGGAGTAACAAATAAATTTTACCCAGGAAAGAGAGAAATACATTTTACCCATGAAAGAGATGGCAAGGGATGTGTGTAAACAAAATTATACAATTTATTAACAATAAATGAAAATTGTACAAAAACCAACAAACTACTATCTACAACAGAAAGCACAACACAAAGCTACAGCTTAGAACTACAATCATAAACACTCTTAATTCACTATAAACCACTGCCGACTCTGACACACACACACCAACCACTGACGTAAACCGCAGAACACACAGTCTCAATAACTGCCGTTTGGCCCACTGGCAACTTCCACTGATCTCTCCTGGTCTTTTGTCCACCCCGCCATGGTTGGTGATTTGGTGCAGCTGTGTACATCCATTGATTGCAGCTGCACAGCGGGGGAGGGCGGCACCTGAGGAGACACAGGAGAGGGAGAACAAAAAACACAACACACACTACGGCACGTAACATTTAACAAACGTAATCCTTTTGCATGATGCAATGATTTGCAATTCATTTCGTCCCTTCAGTCTCCCCCCGTCCAACACAGTGGCCGGATATTGCATATCCAGATCTCTCCACATATTTGATTGAATCCCTTTAGGCTAAATGTTGTCTGTAAATAACCAACGTGTTAATAGCCAACTGTTTGATCTATAGGCTGAGATTTAGTTGGAGACGACAGTCTGATGCTGCTATGATGTTAATGTATGACTGTATTACTGCAGCAGCCTCCCACTCAAGCTAACGTTAGCTAGCCATGTGTGTCACTGTCACCAACATCATTTAGCCAATTAGCACACTGGTGACAGTGAATATTCACATATCATATGTGCCTCAAATGTCAGTGTGCAAGACTCGGTTAACCCGCTAAACAACATTCATTCATTCATTATCTGTAACCGCTTATCCTATTCAGGGTCGCGGGGGGGGGGCTGGAGCCGATCCCAGCTGACACTGGGTGAAGGCGGGGTACACCCTGGACAGGTCGCCAGACTATCACAGGGCCGACACTTAGAGACAGACAACCATTCATGCTCACATTCACACCTACTGGCAATTTAGAGTCAACAATTAACCTAACCTGCATGTCTTTGGACTGTGGGAGGAAGCCGGAGAACCCAGAGAAAACCCACGCTAACACGGGGAGAACATGCTAACTCCACACAGAAGGGCCCCAATCCGGGTTTGAACCTGCGACCCTCTTGCTGTGAGGCGACAGTGCTAACCACTGCAGCCCGCTACACAACAGCTTTTCATCATTTTCTCTCCTGTGACAGCGAGTTTCTTTCCCCCAAAAGGGAGCGCAGCCTCGGCGATGATGCTACACTGGTCTGGTCTATAGCTTGGAGCCATAAAGACCCTCCATTAGATATTTTTTAGAAAGATAGCACAGCACACTTCTATTATTATTTATTAGCGCCAATGGTTTTGTGGCGATTTTCTTCATCCCTTTTCATTTTCCAGCTCTGTCGTGATGGTGACCAATCACTGTGTAGTCCTACAGTACAGTATATGCATCCTACACACACACACACACACACACACACACACACACACACAGGCCTCAGGCGCTCAGCCCACTCAAATTTATGTAACAAGGCTGTCATTGCCTCTTTCAGTCCTTATCAGTAACTCCCAGATGTGGAGCAGCCAAACACACACACACAGGCAGTCCAACATACAGCTGAGAGAACATTTATGTGAGCCATTAAATGCAGTTGTGCTGGAGGAGAGAGATTGATACGGACACGTTGTTGATGGTAAAGGAGAGGCCCCCTACTCATAATTATGGAGTGCTGAAAACACTGTATGTAACACTGACGACATGTCTGTTGGAGATAATATGGATTTTGTTTTAGCGTCAGTTAAGTAGTCTAGTGTTCCTGGTCTCAAACAAGAAATGCAGCAACTACAATGGGAGAATTGATGAATTGGCGGTGAATTTAGTCAGCGTCTGAGTGAAAACATAGAGCAATTATAGAGCATTATTCATGGGGATTGTTTTGTGAGTGACTGAGAACTGGCTTAAAAAATGGAAGTGTATTTCAGAAAATGTTGAAGATGCACAGCTTGTGTTAAACACGTAGGACATGGTTAGCCTAGCTTAGCATAAAGACTGGAAACAACTAAGCTGGCTCCATTCAGTTCAAAAATAAAAAGACGTGCCAGCACCACGGGAACAATGCCAATGGAAAGTCAGTTAAGATCCTTAGTCGTGGTGGACACATGAATTTCTAGGTTCAACAGAAATATGTTTCAAAGTCCATGTAGGGAGTAGCCTAGGCCAGGTGGTGGATGGGTCAACACCGAACACAGATGTTCATGTCCCGTGTGAAACCAAAAGTCAACATTGAGTTATTTTAAATTACGACACGTAATTTTACACATTACACGCCACCACCATGGGAACAATTTAAGGTTAGGTTTTGGAAAGAAAAGATCATGGCTTGGGTTAAAATAACTTAATTAGATTCGTCACATACATGAAGTTTGACCTCTGCATTTAACCCATCCTAAGGAGCAGTGGCTGCTGTAAAGCACCCGGGAAGCAACTTGGGGTTCAGTGTGTCGTTCAAGGACACTTTGACATATAGACAGCAGGAACCAGGGATCGAACCGACCTTGCGGTTGAAGGACGACATCTCTACCAACTGAGCTACAGCTTATGTAGCCTACGTAATTTAAAATAACTCAACGTTGACTTTTGGTTTTCAAGTGGGACACAAACACCAGTCTCCTGGGTGAAAATCCTGTGTTTATTTGTAGTTGGTGTAAAAGTTACGTAGAGTTGAGGTTAGGGATATATGATTTCAACTCTGCTCAGTACAAATGTCTCAACTGTCTTTCAACAGGATGTTGATTAACTTCCACTCCACCCCATAGACCCATTTTTGTCTTTTTTAGGGGGGTACAGGGGGTCTTTAGGGGGAGATAGCAGGTCAACAGTATATGTCACATAGAAGTGGTGTACATCATCTGAAAGCTGGGAACCTGAAGATTAATTTGAGATGCTGCTCGGCACTGTGAGTCAAGTTGTTCTAGTCACAAATCAGAATTAAAAATAAAACATATTATTTAATGAATTAAAATAAATGTTGAAAGTGTATAAGGGCTTAGAACATTATGATAGAAGTATATGATGGCCATTCCCATGCTGGTTGTTACACAGATTTGGTGCTATATTTAATCTTTTTTTACCACTCGAGAATTGATAAAAAATTATCAATAATCCCTCCAGAATACCACATTAAGACACCAAGACCATAAGGAACACCATATGAAAAGCCATGCTGTGATCTGGTTTCCACAACTTTTGACATTCTGAGTTTTCTTCAAGAATTGCATTTTTCGGTGATTGGGTGGCGAGCATTTCTTTTCTGGAAACTGCTCAGAAACCCTAGTTATCTAGTTTGTGGCTGTAAAGTTTCATGAGGCTGTGATTATCCTAGAGGTCACCACAGGTCATTTTATACAGTGAGGTCAAGTTTGTAGACTCATTACTATGGGGACTAACATCATCACACATGAATACAGTTGGGCTCATTGGATCCACAAGAGTCTCAGCTTTACAGTGATACCCAATTTATGTAATTTCAAAGCTAATCAGGGACCCCAGTATGCAGAAACTATTTAAGAATAGTTTCTGCACACTAGTTTAGAATTTAAAATAACACGTTTGTACTGCAAGCAAAAATAACTATTGCATTATTTTTGCCCCAAACTGCATGTGATTACCATAAAGTGGGCATGTCTGTAAAGGGGAGACTCGTGGGTATCCATAGAACCCATTTTCATTCACATATCTTGAGGTCAGAGGTCAAGGGACCCCTTTGAAAATGGTCATGCCAGTTTTTCCTCACCTAAATTCAGCCTAATTAACCTAGCGTTATTTAGCCTCCGACATGCTAGCATGACATGGTTGGTATCAATGGATTCCTTAGGTTTTCTAGTTTTGTGTGATACCAGTGCTCTAGCTCACTCTCGCTGTAAAACTGAGCCTGCTACAGCCTCTGAAAGACAGTAAAGTCGGCCGATGGAAGAGGTTAAGAACAATGGTGGCCCAGAATGCAGTGGTCTAGGCTGACTTTACCACATTTACTTCAATTTCGGCTGCATTTTGCAAAAGACTTCTCTAAAAGCAACACTAGAGAAAAGGTCTGAAAACAACAGGAATGTGAACATTCGAAATATTGAAAACATCCTTTTTCTTTTTGCTTTGCCTTTTTAGATCAAACAATTTCTACCTGGCTATGCTGCTTTTCATGCTGTTTCTGTGTATGCTGCCCACCATCTTTTCCATAGTGAGATACAGACCATCACAGCACTGTGGACCATTCAGGTAAAAACAGAGTTTATATAGTATCAAAAGATGTGTGTTGTTGAAAGGAACTGCTATGATTTATATTGCATATCAATGGAAGGATGTTCCAAAACTACAGCTCTTCCTGTCAAGGCCCCAACATGTGGTCAGTGGTGGCCTAAAGGTTAGAGAAGCGAGCTTGAGACCTGAATGTCGCCGTTTCAATCCCCCGGACCGGCAGGATAAATTTGAGTGGGGAAAGTGAAAAGCAGCGCTTGCCCCTCCCTCATTACCACCACTGAGATGCCCTTGAGCAAGGCACTAACCCCAACCTCTCCAGTGGAGCTGCTCAGTGGCCAGCAGATCAGACTGTGGTTGTACTGGGCAGCTACCAGGTGTGAATGTGATCAGGGCGTTCCTGAAAAAGAGAGCACTGCTCTCAGTGAAATTTTTATGAAATATGATTTTTTTTTTTACTACATTTAACTTTCCTCTGTGTATTCCAAGGAAAGAGTAGCTCATTGCTTACATCACACACATGAATCTGTAAGTGAATCTCTGACCCATTTTCTGAATAGGCGCTACATGTACAAATCAATGTAGCCTACTGCGTCTACTGCAGCAAGAATTTATAGAATTTTAAAGCAGCAGTAGGCGAGATTGGAGCAAAAATAATTAAAAAAAGTAATTTTCATAAAACGGTCACTATATCCTGACAGTAGTACATGAGACCGATAATCTGCCTCTGTGTCCTAACGGAATCTGCAAGATTTCACAGACCAGAGGAAAACAACCAGTCAGAGCTGATCTGGAGTCTGCCTTCCAGCTGCCATCTCTGAGCAGCTGTCAATCACACATGAACTCTGACCAAACGGTCAAACTAGGCAGCACTGATCAAATATGAATCAATATTCTGTTACTGTAATCCTTATTTATCTCCCCAAAATGATTTCACCACCAGCTGGAGCAAACTTTCTAATTTTTTCTCATTTCTCTCAACCTGTGATTGGTCAAAGTCTCCCGTCATGGGCTAGATTTTTTAAAGCCTGAAAACAGAGCCATGAGGAAGTCCAGAAGTCTAGTTATCTGTCAGAACACTTGAATAACAATATGCTGAAAGGTTATTATGGAATTTTTGCCAATGATGCCAAAAATATTCTGCCTACTGCAGCTTTAAACCAGAATGTTACCCTATAGCTGATGCTGTTCCTGAAGTCTGTTTGCATTTGGAAGTCTGGGTTATGTCCACTAGTTGGTAAGGACGCTGCAGATGACAGCTAAAAGTACTACTCGCTAGATTCTGCTGTGTTAGTGCAATATGAGGCAGTCACCACATTTGAAGGAGGAGCTGCTACCTGCGTCCTTAGGTGCGTTGTGTTGATATTGTTTTTAAATGATAACTAAATAAAAGCACTTAAATTTGTGTTTCAGTGGTCAAGAGAAGATATATGACATCATCTCTGAGACAGTGGCCAACGACTTCCCCCTGTGGTTCAGTAAAGTGATGAGCTACGTCACTAGCCCTGTTGTAGTGCTACCAGCACTGCTGCTGCTGTTGTAAGACTGCACGCACACACACACACACACACACACACACACACACACACACACCTACATCTCAATATGCCATCTTGACTTGTGTCCCTGTGTGTTTCAGCATGCTGATATACTATCTCCAGGCTATTGCCAGATCCCTCAAATTCACCAACAACCAGCTGAGGATGCAGCTCCAGACTGTGAGTTTCTGATGAATGATGGATATTTCAACATGTGTAATTTGTAGCACACTGAATCAAAATGTCTACATCCCTCTCAATCATGGCACATTTGCTTTTAGCAGCTTTGGTGGCCCTATATGACAGGAAGATACGGTATGGAAGTAAGCAGGAAAGTATGGCCAGTCAAAGCTACAGTTGGTAACTTTAATATAAATATTTTTTTTTTGTCATATTTGCTCAAACTGTCACTATATCCTGACAGTAGTACATGAGACAGATAACCTGTGAAAAGATCAGGTTCCTCTGCCTCCCCCTATAGTGCTCCTAATGGCGCCTGAAGGAAAACAACCAGTCAGTCAACAATCAAATATGTTTCTGAAAACATTTGAGGAAAGAAACAGACATTACAGTAACATAATTTTGACTCATATTTGATCAGCGCTGCCTAGTTTGACCGTTTGGTCGGAGTTCACAAGCTTCACCAGCAGTGATTGGCAACTGCTGTAGAGACTGCTCGGTTCTGATTGGTTGTTTTCGTTCAGGCGCGGTGGAATCTTGTGTAACCTGGGCACTTAGCAGAAACCCAGGCTATTAGGACCCGACAACGCCACTCTGGGAATTTCACCCAGAGAATAACCCAACCAAATTACACAAGTTCTTTGATAGAGGGAAGGGGCAGAGAAGTGAGTTTCAAGTTTCAAAATCAAACAACTTTTATTTAAATTCAAAACATGGTGAATAGTTGCTGCAATGATAAAAGCTACAATAGAGGCCAGGTTAGAAAAATAATGTCCTTTATTACAAAATAGAGTTAAAATGTTTTTAAAAATGTTACTACACCACTAACCTTACCGGGAAGGGTGCCAGGGAAACCCACGGGAGGAGTGGAGTGAGGGGGAGGGAATCCAGAGTACTTCACCACCACCAGTAGTTGGAGAAACACAGCACAGTTATTTACACTCACACTGCAAGATAAGGAGCACACGGGGTTAGGAGAACACAGCAAAGCCACGTGCAATAGGAACCCCAACACAGAAAGAATCCCTTCACCCAGTGACCAACCACCTGCAAGGATAGAGCAACCCAACCGTCCTGTTAACTGGCAGAGAGCTAGGAACAGTTTACAGATTTTACGGTTTACAGAAAAACAAAATAAATGCCCCCCCATTAAAGCAAGAAGCCTATGTGGGTGTTGGGCCACCACTTTAAACAAAAAGAAAAAGATTAACAAAAGCAAGACACACCAACCACAAATGCAGAGGTTAGAGGTAAACATGTAAACAGATTATTCAAAAAAATTAAAATACAACAGCCAAATACAACCCAAAGTAACTTAACCAAAAATAGGAAAAAGAAAATAACTAACTAAGGGACAAAAACAGCAGTGGCAACAGAGCTCCTCCTTCGCCACGTACAGCCAACTACGTCACACAGGAAGCACCAGTTTCGTCTCTCGTTCCTATTGTGAAAGGCGTGTGTTATTTATCCATAGTGTATAAACAAACTATGAATGGAGACATTTCAAAACAACATACCTCGAGCCGTGAGTTACGGTGACCAAACAATTGGCCCACGTGTGATCCTCCAGCACGCGAATGCACACACACCGTACCCTGCACTCTTCACGTAAAGCTGCACGGGCGTCACAGGGGGGGAAAGCTAAGACTGTAAACGGCACAGGTGCCACGTAAATAATTAACATTAACACAAATAACATCCATAAAAAAAGGAAACCGGTAAGGGGCATACCTTAGCCTGATGTTCATCTCCCTCAACAGCAGTAACGGGGCAGAACAGAGTGAACCAAGCTTCCGCTTAGCTGCCAACTGCTCCTTTTAAGGGGCTGCTAGACTAGGGGAGTAAACAAGGTCTTTCTAATTACGTATTTTCAGTCTGATTCTTCAACAGATTTACAACAAGCGGAGACTTTCTTGACTTGCAAAATTATGTTTTAAATTGACAAACATCATATGTGTGGTTCATGGAGCAATTCAAACAGGATCAAAACAATATTTATCTCTCTCCGTTGACTACCGTTCATATTTTTTTCAGAAATAAGGTCCAATGGGTTCCACCGGAAGGGGTGTGACTTCGGCTCTCTATTAGGAGCACTAGGAGCAGGCAGAGGATCATGATTTTTTCACAGATTATCTGTCTCATGCACTACTGTCAGGATATGGGGACAGTTTGAGCAAATAAGGCAAAATGTTATTTTTATTGAAGTTAAACTGTAGCTTAAAAGGTTATGATTAATTGGAGCTGTCTGCAAGGCTGTGCGAAAAATTCAACTGACCAGCCTTGAGCATGTGGAGATCTTTGTGGATACAAAACACAGAGGCAGATTTGGATTTTTGGTTTTATTTCTCAGTAGGGTCCTTTCCATAATGTTGTCAGACACTTATAATAACAATCTGAGCCTGTCAGTGGCAAAAACAAGCAGTTTTAGTGGATGTAAAATGACAGTGCCAGGTTGCCCCAAATGATTACATTACAGCTCGTTTAGCGGCTGGTAGTTACAGCGTTCTCCCTCAATACTGGATCAATTTCAAAAAGTGTTGTTCCCATTAGTGACTTAGACACAAACACTTGGGAAAATAGGGTCCAGGTTGAAAAACACCGAAGTTACCCTTTAAAATATTATGCCCAAGTTTTGTACTGAGCAGGCATTTTACACTTTACAAATAAACCAGTACTCTCTGGAGGACAAACTGTCTAAAGGCAAGAAAACAGATATAAATTATTTGATTAGTTAAATTAATCTGCAACAATTTTGATAACGGAATAATCATTTCAAGTATTTTTTTAAGCAAAAATATAGAAAATAATGAAGGTGGAATTTTCCTTTAATCTCTTAAGGAGCGGACCGAGGACAAGAAGAAAGTCCAGATGGCTGCAGGTACTTGTGGCGTTTTTTTCACGTCTCCTGTGTGTGTTCCATTATGTCTTATAGTGTCGTGGCCCTCACCCTGTAACATTTAACCCCACCTTAGCCAGACTGCAGGCTCCAGAGGCTGCGGCGGACAAAAAGCCGGATCAGCAGGAGAGCGACATCACGAGCCAGGAGGCCTCCATTCACACTCCATCTCCCCGACGGAACGGCAGCGTCACAAACTTTGATTCTCCTGTTCGTCGTGGAAACAGCATCCGCACCATCGCCCAATCAGCGTCTAGGCCGGACCTGAACAGAGGAAGTGTGGCTGGATCTGTCAGAAGTCCCAGAGTGACCATACTGCCCAAACACAGGCCGGAGCACATACCCAACAGGTCTGACACACATTGACAGACAACAGGCGACCTCTAATATAATGGATATATACAATTTGATTGATTAAGAATTTATTGTAGAATTAATCAGATCAGTCAAGATGTAGCCAATGGGCAATGTTAAACTACATTTTAGTTTTAGACCAGGGCCTTGTTTACCGATAATGACTGATCTTAGAAGTTATGATTTTAATTTTTACACGTTTCCCAAAGTAACACGTAGAGGGTTAGTAATATTGAGAAACTAGCGATAGTACACTAGATTTGAATAATTATCCAAGCTAAAAACCCAGCCCAGTTCTGCCAACTCTTTTCCAATGAAAGCAGCTAGCAGTACTAGCTCCAAAAGTCCCTAAATCTAGATAGAAAGTCACCAAGTCAGCAACACTGACAGTCCGTCCCTTCAGACCTCCCTCCAAATCCACTCCCCAACAATTATCATTATGAACGTAAACAACAAACATGACTATTGTTAGTACTCACAGCTGTCAAGCTAGCTAGCTTGTGGAAGACTCTGGTGATGCGCAATGAGTGCAACGGCAGAGTGCAAACAGGTAGACAGGGATATAAGAATAAGAATTTCAACAAATACAGTATAAAAAATGGTATAGAGCTCCGTAGCGCGGCCCGTCCAGTATGAACAGCCCAATTGGTTTACATGGGCGCAGCAAATTTTTCAGTTTGGCCAACTGAAGTTGAATTAACACACTTGATTAATGTTTTTATGAACTTCAGCTGACTAAATTTGATAGTGACAGCTGTAACTATATAAAACTTTCACTCTCACAGCAGTCAAGATTGTTAATAATGTTAATCCAAGTTATAATTAAAATTGTGGCTCCTGTGATTTGAAAATTGCACTCTTTCGAAATGTTGCAATTTTGATATAAAAACGATTCGTTGTCTTTTAGTATTAAAGGGTAACTTCAGTATTTGTTTTTAACCTGGACCATTATGTCCCCATGTTTTTGTATCTAAATGACTAATAGGGACAACAATTCCTGAAATTGGTCCAGTATTGAGGGAGAGCGCTGTAGATGACAGCCGCTCACAGGCTGCAATGCAATCCTATTGGGGCAAGCTGGCACCGTCATTAATGTCCACTAGTCAAGTCAATTTAATTTGTATAGACCGAAATCACAAATCACAAATTTGCCTCGGGGGGCTTACAATCTGTACATGAAATGACACCCTCTGTCCTTTACAGTGCGACCCTCTCATCAGTTAAGGAAAAACTCCCCCCCCAAAAAAAACCTTTTAACAGGGAAAAATAAAAAAATGGAAGAAAACTAAAAGTGCTTGTTTTTTCCATGACAGGCTCCGATTGTTATTATAAGTGTCTGACATTATGGAAAGAGTCTCGCTCAAGAAGAAGTCTCGTTGGGACATCTGGTGAGGTGACGTGTTGCTGGAAAACAACGGTGGAATACATCCATGGTGGTAACACGAGTGCCAGCCGGGCAGAGTTTGCATAGCATAGAAATCGTATCTGATCTAAAAGATTTTCAATGTCATGGCTGAATATTGAGGTGCTTTCGACAATGTGGATGAGGTCTTTGAATTCAATGGCCGCCCGTATTTATTTGATATTCAGATTTCATAACAAGGCTTCTCCTTGAGTGGCACTTGGACACAATAACAAACAGACCGCATCAAGAGAAAAGTAAGAAAAACATTTTATTTCTCTGTAGGGTCCTTTCCACAAAGTTGTCAGACACTTATAATAACAATCTGAGTCTGTCAGTGGCAAAATCAAGATTTTTTTATGAACGTAACGTAACTTTGACGCTGCTCACTTGCCCTCGCAGCCAGTTACAGCGTTATTAATACTAGATCCATTTTAGAAAGTGTTGTCCCCATTAGTCTCTTAGACACAAAGACATGGGGAAATAGGGTCCAGTTTAAAACAATACCGAAGTTACCCTTTAACTTGGGTTTTCTAAATGCTGTGTGAGTTTCTTTTCCATTCTGAAGAATAATATTCTGTGGGAAGCACTAAGTACTTGTAAGTTATGGGAATGTTTTTTGGCATGAAAAAGATCAAATTTAAACCTGCTGAATAATGGCTTTAAAGGCATGTTTAAGACCATTTTTGTACAAATAGCATATACATTATATCACTGCTGACCAACATACTTATCATAGCAAAGTTTTACTTTAATGTGTTTTTTCAAGCTTCCACACAGCCATTGGTTTTCATGCATTTCAGTACTTTAAGAGTCTTTGAATCCTCTTTCATTATCCATCACAGTGATCATCATGTCTCCTTTAATTTTGTCTAAATTACAAGATTGTCATGTGGCAATGCAGTGCAAACATTTCAAATAAGTCCATGCTTTTTAGTAGCATCATGCAATGATAACATACCAACAATATTATCACAATGATAGTCATATAAGCTCATTCTTATGTGTTGTCCTCTCTCATAACAGGCCCCCACCCTTTCTTGGTGGCCCTAGTGGTACCTGCAGGTCCAAGTCCTACCACCACATGGCGTACAATCCCCCAGCTCGCTATTCTGACAACATCCACTCTGACCCCCTGTACAGGAAGACCATACGCTCCATACACCCAGTCGAGGCTGCCGGGATCATCACTGCACAGAGTTATGGAGCACGGCGTGGTCAAACCACCCGCTATGTGATTGTCAATGAGCACGAGCCCAGGAAGAAGCTGCTGCGCTCAGCCACACGAATCCCATGTCATTACGTCATGGAGGAGCCTGCGGAGATCCTGGAGCTGTACCCACGCAACATCAAACGCTACACACCCCGCACCGCTCACCACCAACCACATCCTCACCGGTCCCACCCATCACATCAGCATCTGAGTGAAGAGGAAGAGGAGGAGCAAGAGGGAAAAGGCAGGAGAAGGGTGTTGTTGGGGAAGGCTCATCGGCCCCGTTCCCTCTCTGACCTCCACCAGCCAGCACACTTCTACATTGGTGACCGTGTAGAGGGCCACGTGTCCATGGCCAAAGACAGCCACAGCGCTCGAGGAAGATGTGCAGTGCAAGAAGAGGATGAAGAGGTGGATGGTGAAGGAGAAATGGACCGGAGAGATTTAGAGTCACACTCCCGGTCCCAGGCCAATGTGAGAGGAGCAGACGCTCTTCTTGTGCGAACCAGGCGTCATATCCATTCCCCAGGAAGACACTGTCAGTCCCCGGCCAGGACCAGGCACATGGAGTCTTATGTGAAACCCAAGACGAGACCAAAGCTGGAGACCCCTCTGACCGAGTCCGACTCAGCCTCCCTGGCCTCCAGCAGTGACCAGCAGAACAGCAGCACTGACCAGTACATTCAGGTCATCCACAACAAGGAGCACTATGTCAAGTCTGATGCAAGACAAGGAAAGCTGGCCAAAAAGAAGTCCAAAGCCAGCTTTGATCTGAAAGTCACTGAGTCTAATGACCTGGTCTGCTCCAACGTATGACATCTTTGCTAAAATGATGAATTCTGATAAATGATTCTCAAAATATAATAGGCTAGATATAGGCCTGTATACTACTAGGGGTTAATACATGGCATTGAAAGCACAGCGAGTATATCATTATAAATGTGATTTCTGTCTCCTACATGTGTGTGGTCTTGTATCATTTAGAAACAGCTGTATGTCAACGAGTTAAATTGGTTATTGTTGCAATGTGTATAACAATCAAACCATATTTAACATTAGCTATGACACATACAGCTTACATAATTACACTTGCTCCACAAACAATCACAATAAATTAGTTAATCATGTGATATCACATTGATCCCCTGCACACTGAATAAGCAGCATTTCAGATGGAATGAGGTGACCACTACAATTCCCAGCATGCTTTACTGCAACAAGCGAGGACTCCAGCCGCAGGTGCGTGATGCCAACCAGATTGTAAGAAAGAGTCGGGTGCTTTTGCCTTCAAAATAAGATACATGGAACTTTGTCGCTTAATTAAATTTTTTGGCTTAAAGAGTAGGAGGCAGACTAGGGAAACATTGTCCAGGTTTCAAAATGGTGATTTATTTTCAGTGTCACCCGTACACATGTAACATAATATAAAACAATAAAAAAAAAATAATAATAATTAATCTGGCTGTAGGGCAGGGTTGACGATTTTATCCAGTATACACTATTTGTTATATTGGTTGAAATGGTCTTTACACCCCGACAGCGATCCATTACTTATGAGCTTTGAAAAAGGACCGGAAAAGAGCCGTCATCTGTAGCTGCTGTAGTCCTGTAAAAACGTTTACCAATCACTGCCTCTGCGCCCAGTTGTAAAGAACCAATCAGATGCCTCCCTGCCTCCCTGCTCGTTCTCTACCCTTGACGTGCACCAGCCTGAACTCAAAACGCGTCGCCGCCGCACGTTTACTGGAGAATGGAGATCGTCGACCCTATCTTTAACTAAATACAATTCAACTCAGGACAAATAACTTATCGTAATCACACGTGCACACATCTACACGCAGATACCAGCCCAAAAAACACTGCTTATATACTCTCCTCAATGTACCATTTTGCCAGGTAACCCAGACCCTTCTCTGAAAAGTATTAACTAATTTTAGTGGGTACTTTTCACTAAATTAGTAGTACAACACTTCACACATCCATACATCACATACCTTTGTAACCATAGATAATCTGATTACAATACATCACAAAATTACTTTTTCCACAATAACGTTCCCCCCCCTCACTTGGTCTGCTCCGGTGACATCACTGATGATGTCATTCAGGGTATAAAAGCAGGAAGTGGCTGGATGCTTCCTCCTTTTATCTATGGAACACATGGTGAGTATGGTGAGTATGAGATAAAGAAATTACTAACTTAACAATGCTGCTCAGTATTTTACTTTAACCAAAAAGTTGTATAAAGTAGTGATGGCGAGTTGAAGCTTCATGAAGCATTGAAGATTTCCAGCAAATTGGTTCGGAAAAGGGTTAATTTCTCGAGGCTTCATGTGCACAGGCAACCACCTGGTGGCCAAAGAGTGTAAAACAGGCAGATATGATCTTAACCATGTGATCTGTGATATACTGTATTTTGCGCCAGTAAATGCTGTTGGGAATGACTATAAACAATGAAAAAAAATCTATTACCATTTAATCCATTTATATCTATATAATATATAGTGTAATGTATATTTTCTAGTAAGTAAATAACATACATGTAAAATTAACTGTAATAGTTTTGTGAGTAATGCATCTTATGTGTGCCAAGATCTGAACCACTTCCTGAGCCAGTCATGCGGTATGGCCGGGCAGCGAGGCTTCGGACGTCATCAATGACGTCATTGGTCTAAAACGATACAAGCCTCGATACGCGCATCGCGGAAAACTTCCTGGATTACTCGACACACGCTCCGAAGCTTCGGCACAGCACGTAACATCGCTAGTATAAAGTATGCTATTGATGGCGAGATGAAGCTTCATGAAGCACTGAAGCTCTCCAGCAAATTTCTTCGCAAAAAAGGGTTTATTTCACGAGGCTTCATCTGGGCTTCATTTGCACACGAAACCACCTATCGGTCAAATAGTGTAAAACAGGTACATATATTCCAGATATGTGGCAGTGGTTTAACTGGGCACAGGGCAGTGAATGTGCTTGTGTAACTATAGGAAAATGATAGATGGGGGACATTATTCGTTTTTATTCAGGAATAATAAGTTCTCAACTGTATTTCGGCTTCGGGCGTCTTCAATGACGTCATTTGTCTAAAACGATACGAGCTTCGATACGCGATTCACAGAAAACTTCCTGGATTACTCGACACACACTCCGAAGCCTCGGCACAGCACGTAACATCACTACTATATGTTCTGTAACCAAACTTACTGCCAAACACAAACAAACCCGGGATAGAATGCGTCTGCAAGTTACGCACTGGACGCATTGTGGCCGCGTGGTGTCTGCGTCGCGTTGTGGCTGCGTGATTGAGGCGTCGGTCATCCACACCAGCTGCGTGTCAGCTGCGTTTCTGCTGCTGCCAGCCCTTTCTTTCTACATAGAGTTTGCCTTTCATAATAGCCATTTCATTATAAATATCATTTATATTTATTTTAGACAGAGAAAGGTTAAGAAACGTGTGGTAATTTGTAAATAATAGTAATAAACCACAATTAAAACCCGTACTACATTCATTCATGGAGCTCTCCAAGTCACTGCCTGTTCAACAGCACTGTCTGCACATATTTCAGAATAAAAGCCTTGTGTTAACAAATGAAGGAATTCTGTCCACAGAAAAAACGCTTGAGGGCTTTTATTTTGAAATGAAAGCAGGAAGTGTTGATTTAAAAACAAGTCTTTACTTTTTTTCATCTCCGTAAAATTTTCTACAGATAGAGACATGTAAACTGTAGTAATGTTGCTGGTGTGATGTTAATATGCAGTCAATAGATCACTTTCACTGTCTGTGACATATTCTACAGATGTCTAGACATTGAAACTGTAGTAATCTTGCTGATATGATGTCAATATATTGTCAATAGATCACTTTTTCTGTCTGTTGCTGCTGTGAACCGCGCGTGGCTCGCGTCAAAAATAGGCGAGACCTCTGAGCTCTAGAAGAGACGCAGCTGAGACGCGTGTCTCACGCGGGCAGTGCGGATGCTGTAACCTGTTAACACGGACGCCAAAATAAAAAACAACAGGTAACGCAGCCGCCACGCGGCCACGACGCGTCCAGTGCGTTCCCCGCGTTACAGTTGATGGAATTGTGGTTAAATAATGACTAAACTAGCATGGTTAAATTAATCGGAAATGTTGCAATGTTGGGGACAAATGGTGTTTTCTCACCCACTTTGTCACACACCCCCCCTTAAGACCGTTACTTCTCAGAGTCACGGGACAGGAAGTCAGCGAGGCCATTCTTGTGTCCTGGTCTATACTGGACCTGAAAACAATCAGGCTGAAGAGACAAGTACCATCTGGCAATTCGAGAGTTAGTGTCTTTCATTTTGTGGATCCACTGCAATGCAAGATGGTCAGTCTCAAGAACAAACTCTTTGCCCATTAGGTAATATCTCAAGGTGTCTACAGCCCACTTAATGGCTAGAGCTTCCTTCTCAACTATTGAGTACCTCATTTCCCTAGGGAAGAGTTTTCTGCTGATGTACTGCACAGGCAACTGGTTTCCTTTCTCTCCTTGCAGTATCACAGCTACGAGACCTAAACAAGCATGGTTAAATTAATAGGAAATGTTGCAATGTTGGGGACAAATGGTGTTTTCTCACCCACTTTGTCACAGCTGTGTACAACAAATAGTAAAATAATTGATTAAAACACTGGATATTATTGAAATATACTGAAAGCTTTATTATAGCACAGTTTACATTTTCATATACGCCTAAGTTTGTGAAAATGGGTTTTATTTTGAAAATTATAACCGGAAGTGCACTTTTTTTCTGGATGATTTGACACCTCTTCCAGCGATTCTCCTCATATTTCAGGCAATTCATTCAAATATTTTTAGATTTTAACGTTCTGCTCGTGACAGGTGTGGGCTGTCACATTGCCGTAAATGTTTTACAGTGACCAGTAATTGAAAGAGTTGTCACAAACCTCAGACCCGCCAGCTAGCTGCTTGCTAGTGAACGATGCGGGCATTGCATAGCATGTTTCATTCATTTTGGCTAACGCTAGCTGTGTAGTGGCGGTTTTACTTGCTAACTTGCTCGTCGCTGCTGCATTTGCATTCCATAACCCAGCTACAGTGTCACTGTGACTTTCTGTTGTATTGAGAGGTAACAGCATCGTGTGTCAACTAGGGATGTTAATAATTAACCGTTTAACCGTTAACCGACATTAAGCATTTTAACCGATTAACGCTATCGGTTAAAACAGTTAAAGAAATGTTAATAATTGATTAAAAAGCTGAGCGGCTCAGAGGAGCGGCTCGTCGTTTTAAGGAGAAAAGCTGGTCCACCTTAACAGTCCACCTTAAGAGGCGGAGCCGGAGTTGCAGGATACAGGAAGTTGGTCTCTCCAGCTCGTCTGAGCGGAGCGGAGGAGTAGTTTCGTAGCATTAATTCACTGAGAAATAAACTGTACACACACTGCTACACCTACATTCACAGCTAGAACGCTACCAACAACCTCACACTCACCACCAACACACACCCACGGTGTGTCGGAAACTCGTTAAAGTTACGCAGACTACGTGTGTGGTGGCAATGCTAGAGCTGCTAACGTAGCACAAATACACACACTGTTAGTTGGACACTCACTAAAGTTACGCCGGGCAGACAAAGTATCGTTACGCCGGGCAGACACACAGCTGAGAACCTGCTAAACTAAACTAAATGTGCGGTGGAGACTTTTACTGGGAAAGTGGCTGCATGTCAGCAACACTACACGCAGCACCGTGGCTGCTAAGTTAACGCTCCCAGACGGGTGAACTGGGGACTCCCGTCAACGAATATCTGTTGTGCTCCTGCAGCGTGCAGACCGCTGCATGCGAGGCACAAATCTTGTCGGATATCGGTTAATAATCGGTTAACGAGGGTCGGTTATCGGTTAAGAAAATTTTGCAAAATTAGTATCCCTAGTGTCAACCATTTAGCCGCTGTAACGTCAGCTAGTCTGCAAAGTGAATTAACGCTAGGTTAGCAAGCTAGCATTAACTTTAACTATTATGGATTATGAACATAAAGCGAAAGCAGTGGGTGACTGCTTGCTGAGCTACAAGAGGGATGAGTCCAGGTGGATGGTCTAAAAGAAATCGGTAAATGTTTGCTGTTACTATTGTCTGAATATGAAATTGTATAATATTTAACGTCATCCACTTGGCCGTGATACATGCTGTTCTCTAATAATGTTATGGAGAACCAACGGGTAGCTTCATTGATAAATGTCACTTGACGTGGCATCGCTCACCGACATAGGTAACGTTAGCTTACCTGACAGGACAGGGCTAAGAACTTTTACCAAACTTGAGGTTCAACTATAGCCAAGCAAGTGTAAACAAGCAGTTTTTACTCTTGGTTTGTTGAAATTCCTCATTTTAGTTCACTTCCACCTTTTCCAGGTGTGTGAACCAATTCAATAACTGAGACGTTTGAAGTAAATACTATTATTAGATACTTACTACATATATATTATAGATACTACTTATACTGTTATTAGATAAGAGGAATAAAATGAGGGTGGACAGTATACCACAGACATGTATTGAATCCATCATTGATAAAGTCCATAGTGTGTGGCATTGCTAACACTGCCAGAAGTTTGTAGACAGCTCAGTGGTTAATTACTACAAACATGTCTTTCACTGGTGCTGGTTGGTGAGGCTCTGCTTGTGACAGACTCCTTCTCTTTGTGAATGCAGTTTTCTCCAAGCCACACTATGTAACAGTAGATTTGTTTAGGTCATTGCAGGGTTCAACGTTAATGTTTTTTTAAACTTGCCCAGTCAGGCAAGTGGGTAGGAAATTAACTAGCCCTAAGTCAATTTTTACTTGCCCTTATACAAATTGTTTTATTTATTAGCAGTCATCTAATAACATCAAAGACCAAAGTTAATCGTTACGTTTAATCTTTATTTAAACCAGCAGTAGGCAGAATGTTTTTGGCATCCTTGGGCAAAAATTCCATAATAAACTTACAGCATATTGTAATTCAAGTGTTGTGAGATAAAACTAGACATCTGCACCTCCTCATGGCTCTGTTTTCAGGCTTTACAAAATCTAGCTCATGACGGGAGACTTTGGCCAATCACAGGTCATTTCAGATAGAGAGCGTTCCTATAGGCTGTGCTCCGGTCATGTGACCGGAACTTGGCGTTCCTTCACCAGAATTCACAATGGCGGCAGCGTCACAAACTTTCTCATTTTACAGCTAAACCGTACACTACAAGATGATTCTGAAAACATTTGAGGAGAGCGGCGTAGTTTGACCGTTTGGTCGGAGTTCGCGAGTGATTGACAGCCGGCTCTCATAGACAGCAGATGGACAGCAGACCTCAGATCAGCTCCCACGGCTTGTTTTCCTCCGGTGTGAAATCTTGCAGATGCCTTGAGGAGCACAGGAGGACACAGAGGCACATGATTTTTTTCAGGGTTACTTGTTTCATGTACAACTGTCGGGATATAGCCACCGTTTTATAAAAATAATTTTTTTAAATCATATTTGCTCCAATCTCGCCTACTTCAGCTTTAATGACATATATTTATTTATCAAGTCATTTCTTTTATTTATTTTTATTTTTTTTATTTTGGCAGGTTCCGTCCTCCATATGTTGCTAGGTCGGACCTAGAAACATTTCAGCACAAGTCTGAATTGAATGTCACCTTGAATTAAGGCTTCAACAGCGCTCACTGATGTAAAACAGGAAAGCATTCTTCTTCCATCATATTAACAGCTACTTTGCAACTCACTGCTGTTCTTCAGCGGTGACACCACTCCTTCTCATGCACCAGTTGACAAATATCACTTAAGCATTGTGGCTTTCTCAGTAACTGTCCTGTCATGTCAATTTTTTTCCACACAATATCAGCTATCAAGCTAATATCATGTAATCAATGATATCCATGGGATTTCATGGCAATCTGTACATATGTAATGTGACAGAGGTGTTCGTGGAAAGGTCAGGGAGTCACCAAAAAACATTATAATTCATCCTCTGCACACCATGAACATCAGTTAATGGCATTTGGGTCTGTAGCTGTTGTGATGCGTTGCTCTGGACCAAGTATGTATCTGATGAGATCCATCACAAAGATTTAGCATTCATGATGATCTCTAATGATTGTCTTTTTACCTCACTGTTTATGTTTCAGATGTGTTGGACTGCAGAGCCTCTTATACTGTAGATGTAGTTCTGTCTTATTCTATGGTTACTATGGCAGGCTGAGGAAAATTGGCAGTGCAGGCTACCGGTTGCCCCTCGCCTACTTCCTGGTTGGGATGGCTGTCTTTGCCTACAGTTTCATCATTCTGTTGAGAAAGTAATCATTACGCTCTTTACAATTCATGACCAGTGAGAATGATTGTTGATATAATAATGTGATGTATTGCCTGAGGATGACTTGATCAGGTTTTCAGATCGGGCCTGTTTTAGATAATGATTATATCATTTTCTTTTTTATTTATTTGATTTTATTTGCACACACATGAAACTTAAACACATAAAGCCACAGACTTATACAGTGGACCTCCCCTCAGCATAAGGAGAAAAACAAACAGTAAGAAAAAAGGAAAGCAAAATAAAACCAAGCTAACATAATCATGTCGTGCGTCAAGTCACAAAAGACTTGTTTCACTCATTGAAATGGCCTGGTCACACCAGCATTTAACATTTCAATGGATCGCTGCAATCAGCAGATCTGTTCACAGGGGTGAAGTAAATCATCACAAATCTGGAGCTGAGAGTTCAACTTCAGGGAACTTTGACATGCAAATTTGTGCTGTTGGCCAACAGCAAGCCGTCTTGACAGTGCTGACGTAGGGGGACAGAGAGGTGGAGCCCACAACAGAGGAGGCTATCTAGCACTCAACTCGCTAGTGTGTTAGCGGCAGCTTGTTCACACGAAAAGGCGTATAAATGCCACGATAATGCGCAAGGCGTTTAGCGTGCAATGAGTACGCCTTTCTTGATTTCCACGTATCATTTGTACACCATGTATCCTGTACTGACTGCAATGTAAACACATCCGCGTATAAATGCTACAGTAAGAGTCAAGTCAAGTCAAATTTATTTCTATAGCACATTTAAAACAACAAGAGCTGACCAAAGTGCTTTACAGACATAGGCAGAATAAAAACTAGTCAACAGAGCATACAACAAAATCACACATATCCACAAACAGACTAAGATAAAAACCATGAGTAAAAGACTGTTATGAGCATTATGAAAGGCCAATTAGCAGTCACAATTCAGGTGCAATCAAAAGCCAAAGAAAAGAGGTGGGTCTTGAGCTGTGCTTTGAAAGACTCCGTAGAGGGAGCAGATCTTATGCGGTGGGCCAGTTTTTTCAACAGACTGGGGCCCGCAACTGAGAAGGCGCGGTCGCCCCTGAGCTTCCGCCGAGCCCGAGGGATGCCCAAAAGTGACTGGTCAGAAGACCTGAGTGACCTCGGTGGGATATAGGGAGTTAAAAGGGCAGATAGGTAGGAGGGAGCCGATCCTTGAAGTGCTTTATAGACAAATAGTAAAATCTTAAAATGAACTCTAAAAGTGAGGGGGAGCCAGTGGAGGGAAGCGAGTACGGGGGAAATGTGCTCACGTTTCCGGGAGCCTGTTAAAAACCTTGCAGCAGCGTTCTGCATATACTGCAGACGTGACAGTGAAGACTGACTGACTCCCATGTAGAGGGAGTTACAGTAGTCAAGGCGAGTAGTAATAAAAGCATGGATTACTGTTTCACAGTCTCGGAAAGATAAAAAGGGTTTTACTTTTACTAGGCTTTGCAGTTGGAAGAAGCTGCCTTTCACCACAGAGTTTATCTGTTTATCGAACTTAAAAGCAGAAACAAAAATCATCCCGAGGTTTTTTGCGGAAGGTTTCACACAGGATGACAGAGGGCCAAGCTTTCCACACAGAAAGCTGGTGGATTCTGGGGGGCCAAAGAGAACTACCTCAATTTTCAGATTATTTAACATCAGAAAGTTTTGGGACATCCAGCCTTTAATGTCCAGGAGACAGTCAAACAGAGGTTGTAAACACAAAGGGCTGGGACTTTTCAATTGTATGTATAACTGGGTATCGTCCGCAAAACAGTGGAAGGAGATGTTGTGCTTCCGAATGAGGGGTCCGAGTGGGAGCATAATATGGGAGAAGAGGAGAGGGGCCAGAACAGAGCCCTGAGGGACCCCACAAGTAAAGGGGGCCGAGGAGGAAGAAAAAGTCCCCACAGACACGGAGAAACTTCTATTCTCTAGATAGGACTTGAACCATTTTAGGGCTGTTCCCAGGATCCCAACCCATTTTTCCAGTCCGGAAATAAGGACTTCCTGATCCACTGTATCAAAGGCCGCACTAAGGTCTAAAAGTATTAAAATAGCACAGTCCCCATTGTCAGCTGCTAATAATAAATCATTGTGAACTTTTAAAAGAGGAGATTCAGTGCTATGTTGCTCCCTAAAACCAGACTGAAGAGCTTTGAATATGTCGTTCTTGTTTAAAAAGGGAAGAAGCTGCTGGTAAACAGCTTTTTCCGGTATTTTGGATAAAAAGGGGAGCTTTGAAATGGGTCTAAAATTTGATAAAACATTAGGGTCCAAGTTGGGTTTTTTAAGGAGTGGTTGAACCACGGCGTGTTTAAAACATGAGGGAAAACAACCTGTGGAAAGACAGCAATTAATGATGGATAGGATGCTGGGGCCCACAGTATCAAACACCTCTTTTAGTAAAAGTGCAGGGATGCAGTCAGAGGGACATGTTGTGGGCTTCAGGTGACAAACTACTTCTCGCAGAGTTGAGAGAGACACTGGTTCGAACTGATTAAAAACAGACAGGGCTGGAGGATAAATAATAGGTACAGGTGGGGAGGGTGAGATTTGGCTTTTAATATCGGCTATGTTGTTGACAAAGAAATTAAGGAAATTTTCACAGGTTGCTGCGGAGGGGTCAGGGATACTATTGCAATTTGGCTTTAAAGCAGCGTTGATGGTGTTAAAGAGGACTTTGGGTCTATGGCAGTTTTTTTTTATTAAATCTGACAAATATTTCGCCCTGGCTGCTTTGACAGAGTCCTGGTACTCGATCAGGTAATCTCTGAGCATCTCGTAGGAGATTTGTAGCTTGTCTTTTTTCCATTTTCTTTCAGCCTTCCTGCAACGCTGTCTAAGATTGCGAGTAGTGTCATTTAGCCAGGGCTGAGGGTTGCATTTAGCTTGTCTGGTCTTGAGAGGGGCGACAGAATCAAGAATATTTGTACACGTAGAATTAAATAATGTGACCAAACTCTCAGCACTCAGGTGTGCAGGAGGAGATTTTAAGGAGTGGGTACAGGCAGAGGCTGCATAAGCGTTTGCAAATGTTACAATGGTGCATGGATTGATAGGGCGAGAAGATCGAGCTGGGACACAAGGGTTAACAGGTTGACAGGGAAACAGGGCATCAAAGATAATGCGGCAGTGATCAGAAATGACAGCATCCTCCTGGATAAGAGAGCTGACATTCAAGCCCAGAGTAAAAACTAAATCTAAAGTGTGTCCACATTTATGGGTTGGCCCAGACACATGTTGAACAAGATTGAAAGACTCTGTAATATTTAAAAATTCAGAGGCAAACCTATTTGAAAGATCGTCTTGCGGAGCACAGCCACTAGGAACGCTCTCTCAATGAAATGACCTGTGATTGGTCAAAGTCTCCCGTCACGGGCTAGATTTTCTAAAGCCTGAAAACAGAGCCATGAGGAGGTGCAGAAGTCTAGTTATCTCTCAGAACACTTGAATTACAATATGCTGAAAGGTTATTATGGAATTTTTGCCCAATGATGCCAAAAATATACTGCCCACTGCCACTTTAAGAGTAGGAGGGAGTCACCATAGGAAGAGGCATTTAAAGTCAATGAGGTATGATTATTTTTGCGTAGGCCGCAAATGTAAATAATGTATATCCTGAAGGTGGTGCCAGAGGAAAGGTTAAGAGGTCACAAAATCATTCATTCACTGTTAAATATTGTCCTGTAGATTAACAGTAAAATACTGGCAGCAGGGTTGCCAGTAGTTTACAGTTAATTCACAGTAGTCCTACAGTAATCAACTTTACAATAGGCTACTGTAATAATACTATGTGCAGAATTACAGTACTTTGCTGTATTTTCTAGATTTAACAGTAGACTACTGGCAGCAGGGTTGCCAGTAGTCTACTGTTTTTTTTCTACAGTTGGCTTACTGTAAATTTAATTTGATTACTGTTATAATACAATGTACTAAAACACTGTATAATGCTGTATTTTATTGAATGTAGTGGCAGCAGGGTAGCCAATACAATATTGTTTTTCTACATTAGCAATGGAATTTCACCATAAGCCCAAATACAGTGCTCATTTTTGTAAATAGAGTGTATTACTGGCAGTACTGCCTTTTCTGAGACCTTGAATAGCAATTTTAATGTGATATCCTATACAACATATATGGATGATTTTGTTAACTAAAATGCAGCAATAAAACATCATATGGAAAAGAAGAGGCATAGCAAGTATAAGATTACTTTTTTAACCCAACATTTATTTAAAAAATACTCACTTTGATGATATGAACAAACTGAGTTTTGCCATCACAGCTTGATATTTCAAGTATGCATAGATGTAGTACACTGAGAACAGAGCAGCAAGCCCCGTCACAAAGGTTGGTTGGATGCCCTCGCATATGACACGACCCTCAAGGCTGATCATCCAGCGTCCAACAGTCACGTGCTCTGTTCCACCTGAAAGTTGCAGAGAAATTTCAGAAAGCATCTTGACTTGTGTAAATATCTCTATTAGGAACAACATTCATACCTGGAATACAGATAACTTGAAAGCTCATCTGATATGCAATTTACAGTATGTCAATTCACTGAATACATACCGAGCAGTATTAGATGCAGAGTCAGGGGTAGGGTGAGGGTCCTCTCGACATCGGCCACTGTGGCAGACAACTGTAGGGCACAGGCAATAAATCTTTAGATAGAATAATAGTATCGAAAGATGATTTTTAAGATGGCAACAATTCAATGCAATATAAATGAAAAAAGAAGAGAAACAAACTAACATTTGCAAGAAGAATGAGCCCATCTGTGGTCTCTGTGAAGTGGGCCATCACAGCTGGACAACATGGAGAGCCACTTCAGCTCCTCACCCTGGGAGAGGACAGTTTGGACATTTTTGTTTGCTCAATTTGTCATATCATGTCTCAATAGCATCAATACAGACAAAAAATCGCTTCCGCAGAAGACTGAAATATGCCCGTGATATGTCCTTGTAACGTTAACGTTACCTTGATTACCACTGCCTCAACTGGCTCTGTTATTGGAACAATCTCTCTCGCCCCAGTCGCAATGTCGGACAATAAATGTCTGCACCGCACACATCAAACTTGTGCCAAAAATCAAATTTAAAAAAAATTGTCAGTCTTAACGTTAATGTCATCAATATAAACTTGCGATTCAAAAGTTTGCTTGAGCTCGCTTGTTAATCTTTTAACGTTAGCTAGCTACAATTAGCCATTAGCCAAGAGAGGACAAAATCCCAAACCTATAAGCACAATAATGTTTCTCGCCGCAAATCAACCAAACAAACAGAAACAAATATTACTAAATCGGCCTTACCTACTCAATAATAATAATAAAGTGTACTGCCTTACTCTCTAGTTACAGCATGGCAAATGAAGAGGACCACATGAAAGTGCTGCAAGCTAGCTTGCGTTACGGATCAGTCACAGTTTGTTTAGAGATGATAACGTTAGTAGATAAGCAAACATCGCCAGATAGATTAAATATATTTCAACTCACCGTATGATTTGCTCATAAAGTGCAGGATTCAGATGGATAATCCTCGAAAAGAAAGTCCACAGTTGGCTTCACTCCTGTTCAGCGATCAGCATGTCTCCTTGAAATAAAGTAGCGTTCTGTGTTCGCGGTGCTTTCTGCCGTTGATTCAAACATCACCCCCAGAATGCAATGCTACTCACAGTATGTTGCAGTATTTTATTGGAAACGGCAAATATTGCCCATAATGCATTGTTTTCTACAGTATGGTTCAGTTATTATGGTAAACAGTATGTTAATGTCAGAATTTGGGTGTTTTTTTACAGCAATTTGTTGTGTAGGAATCAGAAATATCCACCAATTCCATGTCAATCTGGCCGGAGTTTGTCGAGAATCTCACTCTGAACCAAAGTGTTGGACCGGTCGACTGACTGATCACCTGACTAGCATCACTATCCTAAAAATACTGCTTTGATAATATATTGTACGGTTTGATAATATGCTCTACATTATAACACTCCTGCAGAATGGCCAAGAACTCTCGTCTGAGCCTGGCCAGTGCCTCTGATGAGAACTTCACGTTCTGCTGGAGAGTGTTCTGTGCCTGGGATTACCTGATAGGAAGGTGGGGCTTTTGAAAGGCTATAATAGCTCCCAGGTGAGTGGTGTGACAGCAGACATGATAGCAAAAGAGAAAAGAAAGAAGAAGAACTTTTAACTGGTTATGAAACGGTCTCGATGTAATCCTGATGCCTCTAGATCAGTGATTCTCAAAGTGGGGTCCGGGGACCTCCAGGGGTCCCTGGCACTCTGTCAGGGGGTCCGCGAAATAATTTACTATTAATGATAAAATTGTGCTGTATCATTAAAAAGTGCATGTCTATGGATGGGGGCCATTTGCACCAATAAAACAAGTATATTTTAGTCCCACCCACGTTAGCTTTGGGCCAGTAGAAACTATGATATGATTTTTACACATTACCTCAATCTGTCATGAATCAGTCACTTCACTCACTCTAATGCAAATATTCCAAAAAAAATTCTGAAGTATTATGTTTAATTACTATGATGTGTTTTGCAACACTGTTATGATAACTTCTGCTATGAATTGTTCAGAGCTTTCTGCGGATGATTTGAATAAGGAGCAATAAGTTCATTATTTTAAAGTTGAATCACTTACTGAAAGTCAGCATTAAACTGGTCATTTTAAATGTCTGGATTCATTAAGACAGGTGTAACAGGTCTGAAGTATTTACGTCAATAAGTTACAATACAAACAGTTCCAATGGCTAAGAGTACAAAAGGTAGTAGGCATATGCTTAAAGCTGAAGTAGGCGAGATTGGAGCAAATATGATTAAAAAAAGTTATTTTTATAAAACGGTAACTATATCATAGTACAGTACATGAAACAGGTAACCTGACAAAAATCATGTGTCTCTGTGTCCTCCGGTGTCCTCCGGTGCTCCTAACGGCATCTGCAAGATTTCACATACCGGAGGAAAACAACTGATCTGAGGTCCGCTGTCCAGCTGCCGTCTATGAGAGCCAGCTGTCAATCACTCGCGAACTCCGACCAAACGGTCAAACTAGGCAGCGCTGATCAAATATGAATCAATATTATGTTACTGTAATGCCTATTTCTCTCCCCAAATGTTTTCAGAATCATCTTGTAGTGTACGGTTTAGCTGTAAAATGAGAAAGTTTGTGACGCCGCCGCCATTGTGAAATCTGGTGAAGGAACGCCAAATTTAGGTCACATGACCGGAGCACAGCCAATAGGAACGCTCTCTCTCTCTGAAATGACCTGTGATTGGTCAGAGTCACCCGTCACAGGCCAGATTTTTTAAAGCCTGAAAACAGAGCCATGATGAGGTGCAGAAGTCTAGTTTTCTCTCAGAATATGGAAGCCCTGCGAGAATAAAAAATGATAAATAAAAAAAAAAAATAATAAAAAAAAAATAACTTAATTAATTATTAATTGGAATTTTAAAACGCTTTTCGCTGCTCTCTGGCGCCAAAGAGAGGAACTGCAGTTATTTCATGATGGTTACTGCTGTCAGTTGTGCTACTGCTGTCAGTTGTGCCAATAACACACTATTAAACACTAAGAAATGAAAACCAAAAAATAATAATAAAAAAAAAAAATAATAATAATAAAAAAATATTAGTAAAAAAATAATAGTAAAAAAAATAATAAAAAGATAAAAAAATAATAATAAAAAAATAAATAAAGAGTAACTTCAACTGGAATTTGAAAACACGTGTAGCTGCTCTCTGCCGCCAATGAGAGGAACTGCAGTTATTTCATGATGGTTACTGCTGTCAGTTGTGCCAATAACACACTATTAAACACTAAGAAATGAAAACCAAAAAATAATAATAAAAAAAATAAATAATAATAATAAAAAAATATTAGTAAAAAAATAATAGTAAAAAAAATAATAATAAAAAAATAAATAAAGAATAACTTCAACTGGAATTTGAAAACACGTGTAGCTGCTCTCTGCCGCCAATGAGAGGAACTGCAGTTATTTCATGATGGTTACTGCTGTCAGTTGTGCTACTGCTGTCAGTTGTGCCAATAACACACTATTAAACACTAAGAAATGAAAACCAAAAAATAATAATAAAAAAAATAAATAAATAATAGTAAAAAAAATAATAATAAAAAAATATTAGTAAAAAAATAATAGTAAAAAAAATAATAATAACAAATAAATAAAGAATAACTTCAACTGGAATTTGAAAACACGTGTAGCTGCTCTCTGCCGCCAATGAGAGGAACTGCAGTTATTTCATGATGGTTACTGCTGTCAGTTGTGCTACTGCTGTCAGTTGTGCCAATAACACACTATTAAACACTAAGAAATGAAAAATAATAATAATAATAAAAAAAAATAATAATAATAATAAAAAAATATTAGTAAAAAAATAATAGTAAAAAAAATAATAAAAAGATAAAAAAATAATAATAAAAAATAAATAAAGAATAACTTCAACTGGAATTTGAAAACACGTGTAGCTGCTCTCTGCCGCCAATGAGAGGAACTGCAGTTATTTCATGATGGTTACTGCTGTCAGTTGTGCTACTGCTGTCAGTTGTGCCAATAACACACTATTAAACACTAAGAAATGAAAACCAAAAAATAATAATAAAAAAAATAAATAAATAATAGTAAAAAAAATAATAGTAGAAAAAATAATAAAAAGATAAAAAAATAATAATAAAAAAATAAATAAAGAATAACTTCAACTGGAATTTGAAAACACGTGTAGCTGCTCTCTGTCGATCAGATGGAAATAAAGTAGCGTTCTGTGTTCGCGGTGCTTTCTGCCGTTGATTCAAACATCACCCCCAGAATGCAATGCTACTCACAGTATGTTGCAGTATTTTATTGGAAACGGCAAATATTGCCCATAATGCATTGTTTTCTACAGTATGGTTCAGTTATTATGGTAAACAGTATGTTAATGTCAGAATTTGGGTGTTTTTTTACAGCAATTTGTTGTGTAGGAATCAGAAATATCCACCAATTCCATGTCAATCTGGCCGGAGTTTGTCGAGAATCTCACTCTGAACCAAAGTGTTGGACCGGTCGACTGACTGATCACCTGACTAGCATCACTATCCTAAAAATACTGCTTTGATAATATATTGTACGGTTTGATAATATGCTCTACATTATAACACTCCTGCAGAATGGCCAAGAACTCTCGTCTGAGCCTGGCCAGTGCCTCTGATGAGAACTTCACGTTCTGCTGGAGAGTGTTCTGTGCCTGGGATTACCTGATAGGAAGGTGGGGCTTTTGAAAGGCTATAATAGCTCCCAGGTGAGTGGTGTGGAAGCAGACATGATAGCAAAAGAGAAAAGAAAGAAGAAGAACTTTTAACTGGTTATGAAACGGTCTCGATGTAATCCTGATGCCTCTAGATCAGTGATTCTCAAAGTGGGGTCCGGGGACCTCCAGGGGTCCCTGGCACTCTGTCAGGGGGTTCGCGAAATAATTTACTATTAATGATAAAATTGTGCTGTATCATTAAAAAGTGCATGTCTATGGATGGGGGCCATTTGCACCAATAAAACAAGTATATTTTAGTCCCACCCACGTTAGCTTTGGGCCAGTAGAAACTATGATATGATTTTTACACATTACCTCAATCTGTCATGAATCAGTCACTTCACTCACTCTAATGCAAATATTCCAAAAAAAATTCTGAAGTATTATGTTTAATTACTATGATGTGTTTTGCAACACTGTTATGATAACTTCTGCTATGAATTGTTCAGAGCTTTCTGCGGATGATTTGAATAAGGAGCAATAAGTTCATTATTTTAAAGTTGAATCACTTACTGAAAGTCAGCATTAAACTGGTCATTTTAAATGTCTGGATTCATTAAGACAGGTGTAACAGGTCTGAAGTATTTACGTCAATAAGTTACAATACAAACAGTTCCAATGGCTAAGAGTACAAAAGGTAGTAGGCATATGCTTAAAGCTGAAGTAGGCGAGATTGGAGCAAATATGATTAAAAAAAGTTATTTTTATAAAACGGTAACTATATCATAGTACAGTACATGAAACAGGTAACCTGACAAAAATCATGTGTCTCTGTGTCCTCCGGTGTCCTCCGGTGCTCCTAACGGCATCTGCAAGATTTCACATACCGGAGGAAAACAACTGATCTGAGGTCCGCTGTCCAGCTGCCGTCTATGAGAGCCAGCTGTCAATCACTCGCGAACTCCGACCAAACGGTCAAACTAGGCAGCGCTGATCAAATATGAATCAATATTATGTTACTGTAATGCCTATTTCTCTCCCCAAATGTTTTCAGAATCATCTTGTAGTGTACGGTTTAGCTGTAAAATGAGAAAGGTTGTGACGCCGCCGCCATTGTGAAATCTGGTGAAGGAACGCCAAATTTAGGTCACATGACCGGAGCACAGCCAATAGGAACGCTCTCTCTCTCTGAAATGACCTGTGATTGGTCAGAGTCACCCGTCACAGGCCAGATTTTTTAAAGCCTGAAAACAGAGCCATGATGAGGTGCAGAAGTCTAGTTTTCTCTCAGAATATGGAAGCCCTGCGAGAATAAAAAATGATAAATAAAAAAAAAAAATAATAAAAAAAAAATAACTTAATTAATTATTAATTGGAATTTTAAAACGCTTTTTAGCTGCTCTCTGCCGCCAATGAGAGGAACTGCAGTTATTTCATGATGGTTACTGCTGTCAGTTGTGCCAATAACACACTATTAAACACTAAGAAATGAAAAAAAAATAATAATAATAATAAAAAAAAAAATAATAATAATAGTAAAAAAATAATAGTAGAAAAAATAATAATAAAAAATAATAGTAAAACATTTTTAAAAAATAATAAAAAAAATAATAATAACAAATAAATAAAGAATAACTTCAACTGGAATTTGAAAACACGTGTAGCTGCTCTCTGCCGCCAATGAGAGGAACTGCAGTTATTTCATGATGGTTACTGCTGTCAGTTGTGCTACTGCTGTCAGTTGTGCCAATAACACACTATTAAACACTAAGAAATGAAAACCAAAAAATAATAATAAAAAAAAAAAATAATAATAATAAAAAAATATTAGTAAAAAAATAATAGTAAAAAAAATAATAAAAAGATAATAAAATAATAATAAAAAAATAAATAAAGAATAACTTCAACTGGAATTTGAAAACACGTGTAGCTGCTCTCTGCCGCCAATGAGAGGAACTGCAGTTATTTCATGATGGTTACTGCTGTCAGTTGTGCCAATAACACACTATTAAACACTAAGAAATGAAAACCAAAAAATAATAATAAAAAAAAAAAATAATAATAATAAAAAAATATTAGTAAAAAAATAATAGTAAAAAAAATAATAAAAAGATAAAAAAATAATAATAAAAAAATAAATAAAGAATAACTTCAACTGGAATTTGAAAACACGTGTAGCTGCTCTCTGCCGCCAATGAGAGGAACTGCAGTTATTTCATGATGGTTACTGCTGTCAGTTGTGCTACTGCTGTCAGTTGTGCCAATAACACACTATTAAACACTAAGAAATGAAAAAAAAATAATAATAATAATAAAAAAAAAAATAATAATAATAGTAAAAAAATAATAGTAGAAAAAATAATAAAAAGATAAAAAAATAATAATAAAAAAATAAATAAAGAATAACTTCAACTGGAATTTGAAAACACGTTTAGCTGCTCTCTGCCGCCAATGAGAGGAACTGCAGTTATTTCATGATGGTTACTGCTGTCAGTTGTGCCAATAACACACTATTAAACACTAAGAAATGAAAAAAAAATAATAATAATAGTAAAAAAATAATAGTAGAAAAAATAATAATAAAAAATAATAGTAAAACATTTTTAAAAAATAATAAAAAAAATAATAATAAAAAATAAATAAAGAATAACTTCAACTGGAATTTGAAAACACGTGTAGCTGCTCTCTGCCGCCAATGAGAGGAACTGCAGTTATTTCATGATGGTTACTGCTGTCAGTTGTGCTACTGCTGTCAGTTGTGCCAATAACACACTATTAAACACTAAGAAATGAAAACCAAAAAATAATAATAAAAAAAAAAAAAAATAATAATAAAAAAATATTAGTAAAAAAATAATAGTAAAAAAAATAATAAAAAGATAAAAAAATAATAATAAAAAAATAAATAAAGAATAACTTCAACTGGAATTTGAAAACACGTTTAGCTGCTCTCTGCCGCCAATGAGAGGAACTGCAGTTATTTCATGATGGTTACTGCTGTCAGTTGTGCCAATAACACACTATTAAACACTAAGAAATGAAAACCAAAAAATAATAATAAAAAAAAAAATAATAATAATAAAAAAATATTAGTAAAAAAATAATAGTAAAAAAATAATAAAAGATAAAAAAATAATAATAAAAAATAAATAAAGAATAACTTCAACTGGAATTTGAAAACACGTGTAGCTGCTCTCTGCCGCCAATGAGAGGAACTGCAGTTATTTCATGATGGTTACTGCTGTCAGTTGTGCTACTGCTGTCAGTTGTGCCAATAACACACTATTAAACACTAAGAAATGAAAACCAAAAAATAATAATAAAAAAAAAAAAAAAATAATAATAATAGTAAAAAAATAATAGTAGAAAAAATAATAAAAAGATAAAAAAATAATAATAACAAATAAATAAAGAATAACTTCAACTGGAATTTGAAAACACGTGTAGCTGCTCTCTGCCGCCAATGAGAGGAACTGCAGTTATTTCATGATGGTTACTGCTGTCAGTTGTGCTACTGCTGTCAGTTGTGCCAATAACACACTATTAAACACTAAGAAATGAAAAATAATAATAATAATAAAAAAAAATAATAATAATAATAAAAAAATATTAGTAAAAAAATAATAGTAAAAAAAATAATAAAAAGATAAAAAAATAATAATAAAAAATAAATAAAGAATAACTTCAACTGGAATTTGAAAACACGTGTAGCTGCTCTCTGCCGCCAATGAGAGGAACTGCAGTTATTTCATGATGGTTACTGCTGTCAGTTGTGCTACTGCTGTCAGTTGTGCTACTGCTGTCAGTTGTGCCAATAACACACTATTAAACACTAAGAAATGAAAAAAAAAAAATAATAATAATAAAAAAAAAAATAATAATAATAGTAAAAAAATAATAGTAGAAAAAATAATAAAAAAAATAATAATAACAAATAAATAAAGAATAACTTCAACTGGAATTTGAAAACACGTGTAGCTGCTCTCTGCCGCCAATGAGAGGAACTGCAGTTATTTCATGATGGTTACTGCTGTCAGTTGTGCTACTGCTGTCAGTTGTGCCAATAACACACTATTAAACACTAAGAAATGAAAACCAAAAAATAATAATAAAAAAAAAAAATAATAATAATAAAAAAATATTAGTAAAAAAATAATAGTAAAAAAAATAATAAAAAGATAATAAAATAATAATAAAAAAATAAATAAAGAATAACTTCAACTGGAATTTGAAAACACGTGTAGCTGCTCTCTGCCGCCAATGAGAGGAACTGCAGTTATTTCATGATGGTTACTGCTGTCAGTTGTGCTACTGCTGTCAGTTGTGCCAATAACACACTATTAAACACTAAGAAATGAAAAAAAAATAATAATAATAATAAAAAAAAAAATAATAATAATAGTAAAAAAATAATAGTAGAAAAAATAATAATAAAACATTTTTAAAAAATAATAAAAAAAATAATAATAACAAATAAATAAAGAGTAACTTCAACTGGAATTTGAAAACACATGTAGCTGCTCTCTGCCGCCAATGAGAGGAACTGCAGTTATTTCATGATGGTTACTGCTGTCAGTTGTGCTACTGCTGTCAGTTGTGCCAATAACACACTATTAAACACTAAGAAATGAAAACCAAAAAATAATAATAAAAAAAAAAAAAAATAATAATAAAAAAATATTAGTAAAAAAATAATAGTAAAAAAAATAATAAAAAGATAAAAAAATAATAATAAAAAATAAATAAAGAATAACTTCAACTGGAATTTGAAAACACGTGTAGCTGCTCTCTGCCGCCAATGAGAGGAACTGCAGTTATTTCATGATGGTTACTGCTGTCAGTTGTGCTACTGCTGTCAGTTGTGCCAATAACACACTATTAAACACTAAGAAATGAAAACAAAAAATAATAATAAAAAAAAAAAAAAAAATAAAAATAATAGTAAAAAAATTATAGTAAAAAAATAATAAAAAATAATAATAAAAAATAAATAAAGAATAACTTCAACTGGAATTTGAAAACACGTGTAGCTGCTCTCTGCCGCCAATGAGAGGAACTGCAGTTATTTCATGATGGTTACTGCTGTCAGTTGTGCCAATAACACACTATTAAACACTAAGAAATGAAAAAAAAATAATAATAATAATAAAAAAAAAAATAATAATAATAAAAAAATAATAGTAGAAAAAATAATAATAAAAAATAATAGTAAAACATTTTTAAAAAATAATAAAAAAAAATAATAATAACAAATAAATAAAGAATAACTTCAACTGGAATTTGAAAACACGTGTAGCTGCTCTCTGCCGCCAATGAGAGGAACTGCAGTTATTTCATGATGGTTACTGCTGTCAGTTGTGCTACTGCTGTCAGTTGTGCCAATAACACACTATTAAACACTAAGAAATGAAAACCAAAAAATAATAATAAAAAAAAAAAAAATAATAATAAAAAAATATTAGTAAAAAAATAATAGTAAAAAAAATAATAAAAAGATAATAAAATAATAATAAAAAAATAAATAAAGAATAACTTCAACTGGAATTTGAAAACACGTTTAGCTGCTCTCTGCCGCCAATGAGAGGAACTGCAGTTATTTCATGATGGTTACTGCTGTCAGTTGTGCTACTGCTGTCAGTTGTGCCAATAACACACTATTAAACACTAAGAAATGAAAACCAAAAAATAATAATAAAAAAAAAAAATAATAATAATAAAAAAATATTAGTAAAAAAATAATAGTAAAAAAAATAATAAAAAGATAAAAAAATAATAATAAAAAAATAAATAAAGAATAACTTCAACTGGAATTTGAAAACACGTGTAGCTGCTCTCTGCCGCCAATGAGAGGAACTGCAGTTATTTCATGATGGTTACTGCTGTCAGTTGTGCTACTGCTGTCAGTTGTGCCAATAACACACTATTAAACACTAAGAAATGAAAAAAAAAAAAAAATAATAATAAAAAAATAAATAATAATAATAGTAAAAAAATAATAGTAGAAAAAATAATAATAACAAATAAATAAAGAATAACTTCAACTGGAATTTGAAAACACGTGTAGCTGCTCTCTGCCGCCAATGAGAGGAACTGCAGTTATTTCATGATGGTTACTGCTGTCAGTTGTGCTACTGCTGTCAGTTGTGCCAATAACACACTATTAAACACTAAGAAATGAAAACCAAAAAATAATAATAAAAAAAAAAAAAAATAATAATAAAAAAATATTAGTAAAAAAATAATAGTAAAAAAAATAATAAAAAGATAATAAAATAATAATAAAAAAATAAATAAAGAATAACTTCAACTGGAATTTGAAAACACGTTTAGCTGCTCTCTGCCGCCAATGAGAGGAACTGCAGTTATTTCATGATGGTTACTGCTGTCAGTTGTGCCAATAACACACTATTAAACACTAAGAAATGAAAACCAAAAAATAATAATAAAAAAAATAAATAAATAATAGTAAAAAAATAATAGTAGAAAAAATAATAATAAAACATTTTTAAAAAATAATAAAAAAAATAATAATAACAAATAAATAAAGAGTAACTTCAACTGGAATTTGAAAACACATGTAGCTGCTCTCTGCCGCCAATGAGAGGAACTGCAGTTATTTCATGATGGTTACTGCTGTCAGTTGTGCTACTGCTGTCAGTTGTGCCAATAACACACTATTAAACACTAAGAAATGAAAACCAAAAAATAATAATAAAAAAAAAAATAATAATAATAAAAAAATATTAGTAAAAAAATAATAGTAAAAAAAATAATAAAGATAAAAAAATAATAATAAAAAATAAATAAAGAATAACTTCAACTGGAATTTGAAAACACGTGTAGCTGCTCTCTGCCGCCAATGAGAGGAACTGCAGTTATTTCATGATGGTTACTGCTGTCAGTTGTGCTACTGCTGTCAGTTGTGCCAATAACACACTATTAAACACTAAGAAATGAAAAAAAAAAATAATAATAAAAAAAAAAAATAATAATAATAAAAAAATATTAGTAAAAAAATAATAGTAAAAAAAATAATAAAAAGATAAAAAAATAATAATAAAAAAATAAATAAAGAATAACTTCAACTGGAATTTGAAAACACGTGTAGCTGCTCTCTGCCGCCAATGAGAGGAACTGCAGTTATTTCATGATGGTTACTGCTGTCAGTTGTGCTACTGCTGTCAGTTGTGCCAATAACACACTATTAAACAATAAGAAATTAAAACAAAAAAATAATAATAAAAAAAAAAATAATAATAATAAAAAAATATTAGTAAAAAAATAATAGTAAAAAAAATAATAAAAAGATAAAAAAATAATAATAAAAAAATAAATAAAGAATAACTTCAACTGGAATTTGAAAACACGTGTAGCTGCTCTCTGCCGCCAATGAGAGGAACTGCAGTTATTTCATGATGGTTACTGCTGTCAGTTGTGCTACTGCTGTCAGTTGTGCCAATAACACACTATTAAACACTAAGAAATGAAAACCAAAAAATAATAATAAAAAAAAAAAATAATAATAAAAAAATAATAGTAAAAAAATAATAGTAAAAAAATAATAAAGATAAAAAATAATAATAAAAAATAAATAAAGAATAACTTCAACTGGAATTTGAAAACACGTGTAGCTGCTCTCTGCCGCCAATGAGAGGAACTGCAGTTATTTCATGATGGTTACTGCTGTCAGTTGTGCTACTGCTGTCAGTTGTGCCAATAACACACTATTAAACACTAAGAAATGAAAACCAAAAATAATAATAAAAAAAATAAATAAATAATAGTAAAAAAATAATAGTAAAAAAATATTAGTAAAAAAATAATAAAAAGATAAAAAAATAATAATAAAAAATAAATAAAGAATAACTTCAACTGGAATTTGAAAACACGTGTAGCTGCTCTCTGCCGCCAATGAGAGGAACTGCAGTTATTTCATGATGGTTACTGCTGTCAGTTGTGCCAATAACACACTATTAAACACTAAGAAATGAAAACCAAAAAATAATAATAAAAAAAAAAATAATAATAATAAAAAAAATATTAGTAAAAAAATAATAGTAAAAAAATAATAAAAAGATAAAAAAATAATAATAAAAAAATAAATAAAGAATAACTTCAACTGGAATTTGAAAACACGTGTAGCTGCTCTCTGCCGCCAATGAGAGGAACTGCAGTTATTTCATGATGGTTACTGCTGTCAGTTGTGCTACTGCTGTCAGTTGTGCCAATAACACACTATTAAACACTAAGAAATGAAAACCAAAAAATAATAATAAAAAAAAAAAATAATAATAATAAAAAAATATTAGTAAAAAAATAATAGTAAAAAAAATAATAAAAAGATAAAAAAATAATAATAAAAAATAAATAAAGAATAACTTCAACTGGAATTTGAAAACACGTGTAGCTGCTCTCTGCCGCCAATGAGAGGAACTGCAGTTATTTCATGATGGTTACTGCTGTCAGTTGTGCTACTGCTGTCAGTTGTGCCAATAACACACTATTAAACACTAAGAAATGAAAACCAAAAAATAATAATAAAAAAAAAAAATAATAATAATAAAAAAATATTAGTAAAAAAATAATAGTAAAAAAAATAATAAAAAGATAAAAAAATAATAATAAAAAAATAAATAAAGAATAACTTCAACTGGAATTTGAAAACACGTGTAGCTGCTCTCTGCCGCCAATGAGAGGAACTGCAGTTATTTCATGATGGTTACTGCTGTCAGTTGTGCTACTGCTGTCAGTTGTGCCAATAACACACTATTAAACACTAAGAAATGAAAACCAAAAAATAATAATAAAAAAAAAAAATAATAATAATAAAAAAATATTAGTAAAAAAATAATAGTAAAAAAATAATAAAAAGATAAAAAAATAATAATAAAAAAATAAATAAAGAATAACTTCAACTGGAATTTGAAAACACGTGTAGCTGCTCTCTGCCGCCAATGAGAGGAACTGCAGTTATTTCATGATGGTTACTGCTGTCAGTTGTGCTTACTGCTGTCAGTTGTGCCAATAACACACTATTAAACACTAAGAAATGAAAACCAAAAAAAAATAATAAAAAGATAAAAAAATAATAATAAAAAAATATTAGTAAAAAAATAATAGTAAAAAAAATAATAAAAAGATAAAAAAATAATAATAAAAAAATAAATAAAGAATAACTTCAACTGGAATTTGAAAACACGTGTAGCTGCTCTCTGCCGCCAATGAGAGGAACTGCAGTTATTTCATGATGGTTACTGCTGTCAGTTGTGCTACTGCTGTCAGTTGTGCCAATAACACACTATTAAACACTAAGAAATGAAAACAAAAAATAATAATAAAAAAAAAAAATAATAATAAAAAAATATTAGTAAAAAAATAATAGTAAAAAAAATAATAAAAAGATAAAAAAATAATAATAAAAAAATAAATAAAGAATAACTTCAACTGGAATTTGAAAACACGTGTAGCTGCTCTCTGCCGCCAATGAGAGGAACTGCAGTTATTTCATGATGGTTACTGCTGTCAGTTGTGCCAATAACACACTATTAAACACTAAGAAATGAAAACCAAAAAATAATAATAAAAAAAAAAAATAATAATAATAAAAAAAATATTAGTAAAAAAATAATAGTAAAAAAAATAATAAAAAGATAAAAAAATAATAATAAAAAATAAATAAAGAATAACTTCAACTGGAATTTGAAAACACGTGTAGCTGCTCTCTGCCGCCAATGAGAGGAACTGCAGTTATTTCATGATGGTTACTGCTGTCAGTTGTGCTACTGCTGTCAGTTGTGCCAATAACACACTATTAAACACTAAGAAATGAAAACCAAAAAATAATAATAAAAAAAAAAAATAATAATAATAAAAAAATATTAGTAAAAAAATAATAGTAAAAAAAATAATAAAAAGATAAAAAAATAATAATAAAAAAATAAATAAAGAATAACTTCAACTGGAATTTGAAAACACGTTTAGCTGCTCTCTGCCCGCCAATGAGAGGAACTGCAGTTATTTCATGATGGTTACTGCTGTCAGTTGTGCCAATAACACACTATTAAACACTAAGAAATGAAAACCAAAAAATAATAATAAAAAAAAAAAATAATAATAATAAAAAAATATTAGTAAAAAAATAATAGTAAAAAAAATAATAAAAAGATAAAAAAATAATAATAAAAAAATAAATAAAGAATAACTTCAACTGGAATTTGAAAACACGTGTAGCTGCTCTCTGCCGCCAATGAGAGGAACTGCAGTTATTTCATGATGGTTACTGCTGTCAGTTGTGCTACTGCTGTCAGTTGTGCCAATAACACACTATTAAACACTAAGAAATGAAAACCAAAAAATAATAATAAAAAAAAAAAATAATAATAATAAAAAAATATTAGTAAAAAAATAATAGTAAAAAAATAATAAAAGATAAAAAAATAATAATAAAAAATAAATAAAGAATAACTTCAACTGGAATTTGAAAACACGTGTAGCTGCTCTCTGCCGCCAATGAGAGGAACTGCAGTTATTTCATGATGGTTACTGCTGTCAGTTGTGCTACTGCTGTCAGTTGTGCCAATAACACACTATTAAACACTAAGAAATGAAAACCAAAAAATAATAATAAAAAAAAAAAATAATAATAATAAAAAAATATTAGTAAAAAAATAATAGTAAAAAAATAATAAAAGATAAAAAAATAATAATAAAAAAATAAATAAAGAATAACTTCAACTGGAATTTGAAAACACGTGTAGCTGCTCTCTGCCGCCAATGAGAGGAACTGCAGTTATTTCATGATGGTTACTGCTGTCAGTTGTGCTACTGCTGTCAGTTGTGCCAATAACACACTATTAAACACTAAGAAATGAAAACCAAAAAATAATAATAAAAAAAAAAATAATAATAATAAAAAAATATTAGTAAAAAAATAATAGTAAAAAAATAATAAAAAGATAAAAAAATAATAATAAAAAATAAATAAAGAATAACTTCAACTGGAATTTGAAAACACGTGTAGCTGCTCTCTGCCGCCAATGAGAGGAACTGCAGTTATTTCATGATGGTTACTGCTGTCAGTTGTGCTACTGCTGTCAGTTGTGCCAATAACACACTATTAAACACTAAGAAATGAAAACCAAAAAATAATAATAAAAAAAAAAAAAATAATAATAAAAAAATATTAGTAAAAAAATAATAGTAAAAAAATAATAAAAAGATAAAAAAATAATAATAAAAAAATAAATAAAGAATAACTTCAACTGGAATTTGAAAACACGTGTAGCTGCTCTCTGCCGCCAATGAGAGGAACTGCAGTTATTTCATGATGGTTACTGCTGTCAGTTGTGCTACTGCTGTCAGTTGTGCCAATAACACACTATTAAACACTAAGAAATGAAAACCAAAAAATAATTTAAAAAAATAAATAAAAATAATAGTAAAAAAATAATAGTAAAAAAATTATAGTAAAAAAATAATAAAAAGATAAAAAAATAATAATAAAAAATAAATAAAGAGTAACTTCAACTGGAATTTGAAAACACGTGTAGCTGCTCTCTGCCGCCAATGAGAGGAACTGCAGTTATTTCATGATGGTTACTGCTGTCAGTTGTGCTACTGCTGTCAGTTGTGCCAATAACACACTATTAAACACTAAGAAATGAAAACCAAAAAATAATAATAAAAAAAAAAAAAAATAATAATAAAAAAATATTAGTAAAAAAATAATAGTAGAAAAAATAATAAAAAAAATAATAATAACAAATAAATAAAGAATAACTTCAACTGGAATTTGAAAACACGTTTAGCTGCTCTCTGCCGCCAATGAGAGGAACTGCAGTTATTTCATGATGGTTACTGCTGTCAGTTGTGCTACTGCTGTCAGTTGTGCCAATAACACACTATTAAACACTAAGAAATGAAAAAAAAATAATAATAATAAAAAAAAAAAAAAATAATAATAAAAAAATATTAGTAAAAAAATAATAGTAAAAAAAATAATAAAAAGATAATAAAATAATAATAAAAAAATAAATAAAGAATAACTTCAACTGGAATTTGAAAACACGTGTAGCTGCTCTCTGCCGCCAATGAGAGGAACTGCAGTTATTTCATGATGGTTACTGCTGTCAGTTGTGCCAATAACACACTATTAAACACTAAGAAATGAAAACCAAAAAATAATAATAAAAAAAAAAATAAATAATAATAAAAAAATATTAGTAAAAAAATAATAGTAAAAAAATAATAAAAAGATAAAAAAATAATAATAAAAAAATAAATAAAGAATAACTTCAACTGGAATTTGAAAACACGTGTAGCTGCTCTCTGCCGCCAATGAGAGGAACTGCAGTTATTTCAGTGGTATGTGTCAGTTGTGCTACTGCTGTCAGTTGTGCCAATAACACACTATTAAACACTAAGAAATGAAAACCAAAAAATAATAATAAAAAAAAAAAATAATAATAATAAAAAAATATAGTAAAAAAATAAAAGTAAAAAAAATAATAAAAAGATAAAAAAATAATAATAAAAAAATAAATAAAGAATAACTTCAACTGGAATTTGAAAACACGTGTAGCTGCTCTCTGCCGCCAATGAGAGGAACTGCAGTTATTTCATGATGGTTACTGCTGTCAGTTGTGCCAATAACACACTATTAAACACTAAGAAATGAAAACCAAAAAATAATAAAAAAAAAAATAATAATAATAAAAAAATAATATAAAAAAATAATAGTAAAAAAATAATAAAAAGATAAAAAAATAATAATAAAAAATAAATAAAGAATAACTTCAACTGGAATTTGAAAACACGTGTAGCTGCTCTCTGCCGCCAATGAGAGGAACTGCAGTTATTTCATGATGGTTACTGCTGTCAGTTGTGCTACTGCTGTCAGTTGTGCCAATAACACACTATTAAACACTAAGAAATGAAAACCAAAAAATAATAATAAAAAAAAATAATAATAATAATAAAAAAATATTAGTAAAAAAATAATAGTAAAAAAAATAATAAAAAGATAAAAAAATAATAATAAAAAATAAATAAAGAATAACTTCAACTGGAATTTGAAAACACGTGTAGCTGCTCTCTGCCGCCAATGAGAGGAACTGCAGTTATTTCATGATGGTTACTGCTGTCAGTTGTGCCAATAACACACTATTAAACACTAAGAAATGAAAACCAAAAAATAATAATAAAAAAAAAAAATAATAATAATAAAAAAATATTAGTAAAAAAATAATAGTAAAAAAAATAATAAAAAGATAAAAAAATAATAATAAAAAAATAAATAAAGAATAACTTCAACTGGAATTTGAAAACACGTGTAGCTGCTCTCTGCCGCCAATGAGAGGAACTGCAGTTATTTCATGATGGTTACTGCTGTCAGTTGTGCTACTGCTGTCAGTTGTGCCAATAACACACTATTAAACACTAAGAAATGAAAACCAAAAAATAATAATAAAAAAAAAAAATAATAATAAAAAAATATAGTAAAAAAATAATAGTAAAAAAATAATAAAAGATAAAAAATAATAATAAAAAATAAATAAAGAATAACTTCAACTGGAATTTGAAAACACGTGTAGCTGCTCTCTGCCGCCAATGAGAGGAACTGCAGTTATTTCATGATGGTTACTGCTGTCAGTTGTGCTACTGCTGTCAGTTGTGCCAATAACACACTATTAAACACTAAGAAATGAAAACAAAAAATAATAATAAAAAAAAAAAATAATAATAATAAAAAAATAATAGTAAAAAAATAATAGTAAAAAAATAATAAAAAGATAAAAAAATAATAATAAAAAATAAATAAAGAATAACTTCAACTGGAATTTGAAAACACGTGTAGCTGCTCTCTGCCGCCAATGAGAGGAACTGCAGTTATTTCATGATGGTTACTGCTGTCAGTTGTGCTACTGCTGTCAGTTGTGCCAATAACACACTATTAAACACTAAGAAATGAAAACCAAAAATAATAATAAAAAAAAAAAATAATAATAATAAAAAAATATTAGTAAAAAAATAATAGTAAAAAAATAATAAAAAGATAAAAAAATAATAATAAAAAATAAATAAAGAATAACTTCAACTGGAATTTGAAAACACGTGTAGCTGCTCTCTGCCGCCAATGAGAGGAACTGCAGTTATTTCATGATGGTTACTGCTGTCAGTTGTGCTACTGCTGTCAGTTGTGCCAATAACACACTATTAAACACTAAGAAATGAAAACCAAAAAATAATAATAAAAAAAAAAAATAATAATAGTAAAAAAATAATAGTAAAAAAATAATAGTAAAAAAATAATAAAAAGATAAAAAAATAATAATAAAAAATAAATAAAGAATAACTTCAACTGGAATTTGAAAACACGTGTAGCTGCTCTCTGCCGCCAATGAGAGGAACTGCAGTTATTTCATGATGGTTACTGCTGTCAGTTGTGCTACTGCTGTCAGTTGTGCCAATAACACACTATTAAACACTAAGAAATGAAAACCAAAAAATAATAATAAAAAAAAAAATAATAATAATAAAAAAATATTAGTAAAAAAATAATAGTAAAAAAATAATAAAAAGATAAAAAATAATAATAAAAAAATAAATAAAGAATAACTTCAACTGGAATTTGAAAACACGTGTAGCTGCTCTCTGCCGCCAATGAGAGGAACTGCAGTTATTTCATGATGGTTACTGCTGTCAGTTGTGCTACTGCTGTCAGTTGTGCCAATAACACACTATTAAACACTAAGAAATGAAAACCAAAAAATAATAATAAAAAAAAAAAATAATAATAATAAAAAAATATTAGTAAAAAAATAATAGTAAAAAAAATAATAAAAAGATAAAAAAATAATAATAAAAAAATAAATAAAGAATAACTTCAACTGGAATTTGAAAACACGTGTAGCTGCTCTCTGCCGCCAATGAGAGGAACTGCAGTTATTTCATGATGGTTACTGCTGTCAGTTGTGCTACTGCTGTCAGTTGTGCCAATAACACACTATTAAACACTAAGAAATGAAAACCAAAAAATAATAATAAAAAAAAAAAATAATAATAATAAAAAAATATTAGTAAAAAAATAATAGTAAAAAAAATAATAAAAAGATAAAAAAATAATAATAAAAAAATAAATAAAGAATAACTTCAACTGGAATTTGAAAACACGTGTAGCTGCTCTCTGCCGCCAATGAGAGGAACTGCAGTTATTTCATGATGGTTACTGCTGTCAGTTGTGCTACTGCTGTCAGTTGTGCCAATAACACACTATTAAACACTAAGAAATGAAAACCAAAAAATAATAATAAAAAAAAAAAAAATAATAATAAAAAAATATTAGTAAAAAAATAATAGTAAAAAAATAATAAAAAGATAAAAAAATAATAATAAAAAATAAATAAAGAATAACTTCAACTGGAATTTGAAAACACGTGTAGCTGCTCTCTGCCGCCAATGAGAGGAACTGCAGTTATTTCATGATGGTTACTGCTGTCAGTTGTGCTACTGCTGTCAGTTGTGCCAATAACACACTATTAAACACTAAGAAATGAAAACCAAAAAATAATAATAAAAAAAAAAAATAATAATAATAAAAAAATATTAGTAAAAAAATAATAGTAAAAAAAATAATAAAAAGATAAAAAAATAATAATAAAAAATAAATAAAGAATAACTTCAACTGGAATTTGAAAACACGTGTAGCTGCTCTCTGCCGCCAATGAGAGGAACTGCAGTTATTTCATGATGGTTACTGCTGTCAGTTGTGCTACTGCTGTCAGTTGTGCCAATAACACACTATTAAACACTAAGAAATGAAAACCAAAAAATAATAATAAAAAAAAAAAATAATAATAATAAAAAAATATTAGTAAAAAAATAATAGTAAAAAAATAATAAAAGATAAAAAAATAATAATAAAAAAATAAATAAAGAATAACTTCAACTGGAATTTGAAAACACGTAAAAAAAATTAAAAAAAAAAAAAAAAATAAAAAAAAAAAAAAAGAAAATTAATAATTTTAAAAATGTACCTTTAATAAAATATTTTTTATAGGGTTTACTTTCATTGGTTTGAAATAACCCTTTCATAAGAAATGAAAAAAAAATAATTAAAAAAAAAAAAAAAAAAAAATTTAGTTTTGTAAAAAAAAAAAAAAAATAAAAAAAAATAAAAAAAAAAAAAAAAAAAATTTAAAAAAAAAAAAAAAAAAAAAAAAAAAAAAATTTTTTTTTAAATTTTTTTTGTTTTGGGTTTGAAAACACACTTTCCAAGAAAAAAAAAAAAATAATTTTTTAAAAAAAAAAAATTTTAAAAAAAATTGTAAAAAAAAATAAAAAAAAAAATAAAAAAAAATAAAAAAATTGAAAAAAAAAAAAAAAAATTTCAAATAAAAAAGAATAATTCAATGGTTAAAAACCTGTAGTGTCTCTCCCGAAATGGGGAACTGCTTTTTTTTTGGGGTTTACCTTATTTCTATTGAAATAAAATAAAAATAAAAATGAAAAAAAAAAAATAAAATAATAAAAAAAAAAAAATAAAATTAAAAAATAATAAAAAAAAATAATAATAAAAATTTTTAAAAAATAAAAAAAAAAATTAAAAAAAATAAAGTTTTCAAGGGAAATTTTAAAAACAATGTACTGCTTCGGCCAATAAAACTATTACAGAGGGCCCCATTTTAATTTTATTTATTTGGTATTTATTGTAAAAAAATATAAAAAAAGAAATAAAAAAAAAAAAAAATAAAAATAAAAAAAAAAATAATAAAATTTAAAAAAAAAATAATGTGAAAAAATAAAAAAAAAAAAAAAATAAAAAATTTCCGGGAATTTGAAAACACTTATTCCCTGGAATGAAAAATTTTTTATATTTAATTTTATTGGTATTTATGTTATTTAAAAAAAATATTAAAATAAAAAAAAACCCAAAAAAATTAAAAAAAAAAAAATTAAAAAAAAAAAAAAATTTTAAAAAAAAAATTTAAAAAAATTTTTAAAAAAAAAAAAAAAAAAATAAATAAAAAAAATTAACTGGTTTTTGAAAAATTTATTTTAAAAAATATTATTTAATTTATTGGTGGGGTTTTATTTATTTAATAAAATATTAAAAAAAAATAAAAAAAAAAAAATAAAAAAAAAAAAAATTTAAAATTTAAAAAAAATAATGTGAAAAATAAAAAAAAAATTTTAAAAAAAAAAAAGTAATTCAACTGGAATTTGAAAACACTTATTCCCTGGAATGAAAACCCAAATTTTTTTATTTTTAATTTTATTTATTGTAAAAAATAAAAATAAAAAAAAAAAAAAAATAAAAAAAAAAAAAAAATAATAAAAATTTAAAAAAAAAATAATGTGAAAAATAAAAAAAAAAAAAAAAAAAAAAAAATAATTAAAAAATAAAAAAAAAAAAACTGGTTTTTAAAAAAATTATTTTAATAAAATATTTTTTATTTTTATTTGGGGGTTTTTTTTATTTTTTTTATTTAATAAAATAATAAAATAAAAATGAAAAAAAAATAATAATAAAAAAAAAAATAATAATAGTAAAAAAAAAAAAAAAAATAATAGTAAAAAAATAATAAAAGATAAAAAAATAATAATAAAAAATAAATAAAGAATAACTTCAACTGGAATTTGAAAACACGTGTAGCTGCTCTCTGCCGCCAATGAGAGGAACTGCAGTTATTTCATGATGGTTACTGCTGTCAGTTGTGCTACTGCTGTCAGTTGTGCCAATAACACACTATTAAACACTAAGAAATGAAAACCAAAAAATAATAATAAAAAAAAAAAATAATAATAATAAAAAAATATTAGTAAAAAAATAATAGTAAAAAAAATAATAAAAAGATAAAAAAATAATAATAAAAAATAAATAAAGAATAACTTCAACTGGAATTTGAAAACACGTGTAGCTGCTCTCTGCCGCCAATGAGAGGAACTGCAGTTATTTCATGATGGTTACTGCTGTCAGTTGTGCCAATAACACACTATTAAACACTAAGAAATGAAAACCAAAAAATAATAATAAAAAAAAAAAAAATAATAATAAAAAAATATTAGTAAAAAAATAATAGTAAAAAAAATAATAAAAAGATAAAAAAATAATAATAAAAAAATAAATAAAGAATAACTTCAACTGGAATTTGAAAACACGTGTAGCTGCTCTCTGCCGCCAATGAGAGGAACTGCAGTTATTTCATGATGGTTACTGCTGTCAGTTGTGCCAATAACACACTATTAAACACTAAGAAATGAAAACCAAAAAATAATAATAAAAAAAAAAAATAATAATAATAAAAAAATATTAGTAAAAAAATAATAGTAAAAAAAATAATAAAAAGATAAAAAAATAATAATAAAAAAATAAATAAAGAATAACTTCAACTGGAATTTGAAAACACGTGTAGCTGCTCTCTGCCGCCAATGAGAGGAACTGCAGTTATTTCATGATGGTTACTGCTGTCAGTTGTGCTACTGCTGTCAGTTGTGCCAATAACACACTATTAAACACTAAGAAATGAAAACCAAAAAATAATAATAAAAAAAAAAAAAATAATAATAAAAAAATAATAGTAAAAAAATAATAGTAAAAAAAATAATAATAAAAAAATAAATAAAGAATAACTTCAACTGGAATTTGAAAACACGTGTAGCTGCTCTCTGCCGCCAATGAGAGGAACTGCAGTTATTTCATGATGGTTACTGCTGTCAGTTGTGCTACTGCTGTCAGTTGTGCCAATAACACACTATTAAACACTAAGAAATGAAAACAAAAAATAATAATAAAAAAAAAAAATAATAATAATAAAAAAATATTAGTAAAAAAATAATAGTAAAAAAATAATAAAAAGATAAAAAAATAATAATAAAAAATAAATAAAGAATAACTTCAACTGGAATTTGAAAACACGTGTAGCTGCTCTCTGCCGCCAATGAGAGGAACTGCAGTTATTTCATGATGGTTACTGCTGTCAGTGTCTGTCAGTTGCCAATAACACACTATTAAACACTAAGAAATGAAAACCAAAAAATAATAATAAAAAAAAAAAATAATAATAATAAAAAAATATTAGTAAAAAAATAATAGTAAAAAAATAATAAAAAGATAAAAAAATAATAATAAAAAATAAATAAAGAATAACTTCAACTGGAATTTGAAAACACGTGTAGCTGCTCTATGCCGCCAATGAGAGGAACTGCAGTTATTTCATGATGGTTACTGCTGTCAGTTGTGCCAATAACACACTATTAAACACTAAGAAATGAAAACCAAAAAATAATAATAAAAAAAAAAAAATAATAATAGTAAAAAAATATTAGTAAAAAAATAATAGTAAAAAAATAATAAAAAGATAAAAAAATAATAATAAAAAAATAAATAAAGAATAACTTCAACTGGAATTTGAAAACACGTGTAGCTGCTCTCTGCCGCCAATGAGAGGAACTGCAGTTATTTCATGATGGTTACTGCTGTCAGTTGTGCTACTGCTGTCAGTTGTGCCAATAACACACTATTAAACACTAAGAAATGAAAACCAAAAAATAATAATAAAAAAAAAAAATAATAATAATAAAAAAATATTAGTAAAAAAATAATAGTAAAAAAAATAATAAAAAGATAAAAAAATAATAATAAAAAAATAAATAAAGAATAACTTCAACTGGAATTTGAAAACACGTGTAGCTGCTCTCTGCCGCCAATGAGAGGAACTGCAGTTATTTCATGATGGTTACTGCTGTCAGTTGTGCCAATAACACACTATTAAACACTAAGAAATGAAAACCAAAAAATAATAATAAAAAAAAAAAATAATAATAATAAAAAAATATTAGTAAAAAAATAATAGTAAAAAAAATAATAAAAAGATAAAAAAATAATAATAAAAAAATAAATAAAGAATAACTTCAACTGGAATTTGAAAACACGTGTAGCTGCTCTCTGCCGCCAATGAGAGGAACTGCAGTTATTTCATGATGGTTACTGCTGTCAGTTGTGCTACTGCTGTCAGTTGTGCCAATAACACACTATTAAACACTAAGAAATGAAAACCAAAAAATAATAATAAAAAAAAAAAAAAAATAATAATAAAAAAATATTAGTAAAAAAATAATAGTAAAAAAAATAATAAAAAGATAAAAATAATAATAAAAAAATAAATAAAGAATAACTTCAACTGGAATTTGAAAACACGTGTAGCTGCTCTCTGCCGCCAATGAGAGGAACTGCAGTTATTTCATGATGGTTACTGCTGTCAGTTGTGCTACTGCTGTCAGTTGTGCCAATAACACACTATTAAACACTAAGAAATGAAAACCAAAAAATAATAATAAAAAAAAAAAAATAATAATAAAAAAATATTAGTAAAAAAATAATAGTAAAAAAAATAATAAAAAGATAAAAAAATAATAATAAAAAATAAATAAAGAGTAACTTCAACTGGAATTTGAAAACACATGTAGCTGCTCTCTGCCGCCAATGAGAGGAACTGCAGTTATTTCATGATGGTTACTGCTGTCAGTTGTGCCAATAACACACTATTAAACACTAAGAAATAAAAAAAAAAAAATAATAATAAAAAAAAAAAATAATAATAGTAAAAAAATAATAGTAGAAAAAATAATAGTAAAAAAATAATAAAAAGATAAAAAAAAATAATAATAACAAATAAATAAAGAGTAACTTCAACTGGAATTTGAAAACACGTTTAGCTGCTCTCTGCCGCCAATGAGAGGAACTGCAGTTATTTCATGATGGTTACTGCTGTCAGTTGTGCTACTGCTGTCAGTTGTGCCAATAACACACTATTAAACACTAAGAAATGAAAACCAAAAAATAATAATAAAAAAAAAAAAAAATAATAATAAAAAAATATTAGTAAAAAAATAATAGTAAAAAAAATAATAAAAAGATAAAAAAATAATAATAAAAAATAAATAAAGAGTAACTTCAACTGGAATTTGAAAACACATGTAGCTGCTCTCTGCCGCCAATGAGAGGAACTGCAGTTATTTCATGATGGTTACTGCTGTCAGTTGTGCTACTGCTGTCAGTTGTGCCAATAACACACTATTAAACACTAAGAAATGAAAACCAAAAAATAATAATAAAAAAAAAAAATAATAATAATAAAAAAATATTAGTAAAAAAATAATAGTAAAAAAAATAATAAAAAGATAAAAAATAATAATAAAAAAATAAATAAAGAATAACTTCAACTGGAATTTGAAAACACGTGTAGCTGCTCTCTGCCGCCAATGAGAGGAACTGCAGTTATTTCATGATGGTTACTGCTGTCAGTTGTGCTACTGCTGTCAGTTGTGCCAATAACACACTATTAAACACTAAGAAATGAAAACCAAAAAATAATAATAAAAAAAAAAAAAATAATAATAAAAAAATATTAGTAAAAAAATAATAGTAAAAAAATAATAAAAAGATAAAAAAATAATAATAAAAAAATAAATAAAGAATAACTTCAACTGGAATTTGAAAACACGTGTAGCTGCTCTCTGCCGCCAATGAGAGGAACTGCAGTTATTTCATGATGGTTACTGCTGTCAGTTGTGCTACTGCTGTCAGTTGTGCCAATAACACACTATTAAACACTAAGAAATGAAAACCAAAAAATAATAATAAAAAAAAAAAATAATAATAATAAAAAAATATTAGTAAAAAAATAATAGTAAAAAAAATAAAAAAGATAAAAAAATAATAATAAAAAATAAATAAAGAATAACTTCAACTGGAATTTGAAAACACGTGTAGCTGCTCTCTGCCGCCAATGAGAGGAACTGCAGTTATTTCATGATGGTTACTGCTGTCAGTTGTGCTACTGCTGTCAGTTGTGCCAATAACACACTATTAAACACTAAGAAATGAAAACCAAAAAATAATAATAAAAAAAAAAAAAAATAATAAAAAAAAAATATTATTAAAAAAATAATATTAAAAAAAATAATAAAAATAAAATAAAATAATAATAAAAAATAAATAAAGAATAACTTCAACTGGAATTTGAAAACACGTGTAGCTGCTCTCTGCCGCCAATGAGAGGAACTGCAGTTATTTCATGATGGTTACTGCTGTCAGTTGTGCTACTGCTGTCAGTTGTGCCAATAACACACTATTAAACACTAATAAATGAAAACCAAAAAATAATAATAAAAAAAAAAAATAATAATAATAAAAAAATATTAGTAAAAAAATAATAGTAAAAAAAATAATAAAAAGATAAAAAAATAATAATAAAAAATAAATAAAGAATAACTTCAACTGGAATTTGAAAAACACGTGTAGCTAGCTCTCTGCCGCCAATGAGTAGGAACTGCAGTTATTTCATGATGGTTTACTGCTGTCAGTTGTGCAATAAATCTATTTAAACACTAAGAAATGAAAACCAAATAAATAAATAATAAAAAAAAAAAAATTAATAATAAAAAAATATTGTAAAAAAATATTAGTAAAATAAATAATAAAAAGATAACAAATAATAATAAATAAATAAATAAAGGAATAAACTTCAACTGGAATTTGAAAACACGTGTAGCTGCTCTCTGCCGCCAATGAGTGGAACTGCAGGTTATTTCATGATGGTTACTGCTGTCAGTTATGCTAACGCTGTCAGTTGTGCCAATAACCACATATTAAACACTAGAAATGATAACAAAAATTAATAATAAAAAAAAAAAAAATAATAATAAAAAAAATATTAGTAAATAAATTAATGTAAAAAAATAATAAAAAGATAAAAAAAAAATAATAAATAAATAAATAAAGATAACTTCAAACGGAATTGAAAACACGTGTTGCTGCTCTGCCGCCAATGAGAGGAACTGCAGGTATTTCATGATGGTTACTGCTGTCAGTTGTGCTACTGCTGTCAGTTGTGCCAATAACACACTATTAAACACTAAGAAATGAAAACCAATAATAATAAAAAATAAAAATATTAAAAAATAATATAAAAAATATTAGTAAAAAAATAATAGTAAAAAAAATATAAAAAGATAAAAAAATAATAATAACAAATAAATAAAGAATAACTTCAACTGGAATTTGAAAACACGTGTAGCTGCTCTCTGCCGCCAATGAGAGGAACTGCAGTTATTTCATGATGGTTACTGCTGTCAGTTGTGCTACTGCTGTCAGTTGTGCCAATAACACACTATTAAACACTAAGAAATGAAAACCAAAAAATAATAATAATAGTAAAAAAATAATAGAAAAATAATAGTAAAAAAAATAGTAAAACATTTTTAAAAAATAATAAAAAAAATAATAATAATTAAATTTTTTAAAAAATTTCCCCTTTCCCCCCCAATTTTTTTTTTGTTTTTTGGGGTTTGAAAAAAAAAA
>CAKAOJ020000587.1:0-137707 GCA_916701645.2 Sebastolobus alascanus | reverse complement strand
TTTCATCCTTCAGAGATCGACGCCATCCGCAATTGATTAAATAGTGGACTAGTAGCGTCAGAACGCCGCTGAGAGCGCCACCTCAGGTCGACCTGCCTCAGCTGTAGCGGCCTGACGTGCTGCTGCACTCTGCTCACCTGGTATGGGTGGTGGACTGCTGCACGGGATGCACGGCACCCGCCGTCATGCCAGTGTCGTGTCCGGCCAGTGGCTTCTTCTCTGATTCAGCAGCTGGTTACTGTTGTCCGAGACCAACTGCAAATAACCAACACAACATTTAGCTGCCACAAAATTGATGCAACACAACAGACAAACATCAGCCGATACCGTCGGTGCATACTCATTAGAATATACCTCCCTCCATCTGAGTATCTCTGCCCACGGCTTGAGAACATACCTTTGCAAAGGTGCACCATGTTTGTCTCGCAAACCAATCAGAGAAGACTGAGCTTTTTTGGGAGGGGGGCTTAAAGAGACGGGCGCTAAAACGGAGCGTTTCAGACAGAGGGTGAATACAGGTATATTCAGACATACAGTACGAGAAAAATTATATGTTTTTTTGAACATTAAAGCATGTAAACGTTTTCTAGTAGAAACCCAAAGTACAAGTATGAACCTGAAATGAGCATGATATGTCCCCTTTAATATCTTAAAACTGGAGCAGTAATTTTCAGCATCAACACAATGACAAACATTAGGGAGTGTTAATTGAACTTTTTAAGGGAAAGTATTGACTGGCCAAATCTAATGGTTATTAGAGAAGCTTTATCTTAAGACATCTCCATAGTACGCTATGATGCCATGATGGTTGCTGGTTGATTTGGTCAAATGCCCAAGCTACACATATCAATAAAATCACACATCTTCATATTACAAGGCTTTTTTCTCAAGTGATTTGAAGAGCTAAATACATAACTCGATATTTTATCTGCCACAGTGCGCTGAAGGTACTGAACGATCCAAAGGTCAGCAGTTCAGGGCGATGTGACAGGATGTCCATGCCCCTTTTATGGCTAAATTGCTCCTATTGATCACTGAATGTTTTATGATAAGATGCAGATCAGAATGATTTCCATGACCAGGAGTCTGAGAGGATCCCACTCCCAACATGGTGGTCAGAATGAATTAAAGGTATTAGTCAGCAGGCTACTGTACAAGCGCCAATTCACACCTCGAACTGCACTTTTGTTCTGCGCCTCTTCCAATGATGATGACAAATGTGAGCTATTTCAATGCCCTTTTGAATGAAATTGGTGAGGTGAATTAATGTCATCCATCTCGTGAAACAATAGCAAGCTTTGGAATAAAGTGCTTTTGATCACTTGGTCCTCAACAGTTTGTTGATGAAAAGAGATGAATAGACTGTGTTTTCTAAATTTATTTGGAAGGGCCAGCAGTTTCTGCCCTGTCAAAATTGGTACTGACGGGGAAATTAAAGGGGAACACCACCTAAACTAAGAACTCCAATATGTAATTTCCTCTCTCTCAAAGCCAGAAACCAGAGAAGTAATTCTCTAACTTGTGATGTCATAGGGTATAAAGTAACAGCAACAAATTGGTCAAAACTTCAACAGGAATTAAAATTCTCACCGATATCCGATCCAGCTATTTGAGTCAGTATCGGCCCGATATCCGATGCAGTATCGGTGCATCCCTAGTACTTTGTATTCACTAATTTAGGAAAATATGCTTATTGCCACCACGCCAGAGGGCAGCGCGTACCACTTTACTCCTTCTGTTCTTACCTTTTACAATAAAATAGACATATTCACTGCAACACTGCTTACCAGGGGGAACTTAAATTCACTCAAAGTATTTTGCTAATAAGCAACAAAATAGCTTACAATATGTATTTATCACAAAAATACATGTCAGTATTTATCATGGATGGTCTTCCAGCCAACGTTTTCAATCTGGCACGTTTTAATTGTGTGACAGCAATGACATAATTAACAGCTCAGAGAAAATGACCCCGAGTAGTGTCCGAAAGGGTCGTCTAATTTCGCCGACGAGCTCATTATATAGTCCTCTACATAAAACTCCCTGGATAATGGTAGGGAGTAGTGAATGAGTGAATGATTTCCGACACGGCACCAATGAATGGAAGACTGATTTCGGGGAATGTTTTCTCTTTTATACCCAAATGAGCTTTACTCTGTTGTAGTGTTCTCAGTTGTGTAACAGAAAATGCTCCCATATTACTCAGAACATTCCCCTGGGTTCTGTCAGTGTCATCTAGAACATCTCTCCTTATTCATTATCTATGGAGCAGCACTGTTTTTTGATTTGGGAGAGTTGTTCATGTTTACTAATATTTTTTGGACTGTCTTAAACCATAGAAATAACATGTATGAATTTTGAAAATGGGTGTAGTTCCTCTTTAATGTCTTAATCACTTTAACTGAACTACTATCTCAGGTAGATATTAAAGCTAGTAGGCTAAGATGTAAAAAAAAAAAGTATTTTTCCACCTCCCTTTTCCAAAATCATTGATAGTCTGGCTTGAATCAAAACCATTTATACTCAACATATTGTTCATTTAATTTTAGACAAAAACACTTGCCAGTTTTTTCTAAAGGGGCTCTAACAAACCCTGCATTTAACAACACCCGATCCCCCTCACAAAACACAAGTACCAGCCTAGCAGAGGGCCGGCGTGATTTTAATATTCACAGTTCAGCAACTCTCCGTCTCCAAGATAATCACCGGTCGGAAGTGATTCAGTCCCTCCGTCTTTCCACTTGTTGGCTTTGGGCGGAAGAGAAGGATAACCCTCAATCTGACGTCACAAACTGCTGACAATCTGAATGCATCTATTTATTCTTTGTGATTTCCAAATAAAGATTGAGCTTAAAATGTGTAGATGACAGCAAAGATTCAGCCCATTATATCTTAGATGCCCATGTTTCCTTGTCAACTGTGAGCGTGGTATCTCTTTATAGCACTTGGAGCCCAGACATGCCTCCAACTGTTAACACGCTCCCTCCCACATGCAGGTTGTCAGTGACAACGTGTACTGTAGGCGGGTGTCAATACTCCTATGTGCAAACTCATGGAATTTTCTCTAACCAAACGTGACGTACGCCACAGATGGCGTCGGCTCTCCATCAGCAGGTACGGTCTCGCCATCGCCCACCACGCACTTCCCATGCCAAACGATATACTGCGTCATTCAGGTAGTTTTCAATGAATTATAACTAATGCAACAGCTCAGATGAGAGGTTGCTTCATTTGTCAAATGACAAATCAGATTACGTGGGAAACATAACTACATGTATACATAATAAGGCGTTCTCCTTTACAGAACTAAAAAAGGTGGAAATATTAGGGATATAATTCAAAATCCATGATAACTTTGAATACCTGTTTGGAGTGTGCATATGCAACAAAATTATCTATGATGAACGGGAAATCATTCTAAGTATTTACGTTTTATATATGAACCATGAGCTCGGCACTTTTACTGAATCTTGGTTATACCCGCATGTTTCTTCCTCTTGAAAGTGTTCACGTGATATGCACGCCAAATTTCATTCAAATCGAGCTATCGATACGGAGATATTTTGGTTATAGACGATCAGATAAGTTCTGCTCCTTTGGGGAGGTAACAAGAAGCAACCACACATACTTGAAATTGTTCTTTGAAATAATTTTTTTGCCATTTACGACACACTAACACACCTGAGAAGCAATTACCTCTCACCATCTTGCAAACAGGTAAACTCTGAGATTGAAATATTGTTCGGTCCAGCACGGCAGACAGTCAGCAACAGCTCAGCCAGCACTGGTGAGTGCTGAGTCAGCGATGGTGAGGCTGCTAGTTTGAGATACAGAAAACCTGCGACACATCCGATTAGCATACATGTGCTCAAAGTACAGATTCATATTTATCATCTGGCATTAGCACTATTACTACTGTACATCAACAGCCTAGTAAAGGCCGACTTGGTGCAGGACACAAGCACAGCCATGATGACACTGGGCTTATATCGCCCTCTGCAGGCATTCAATAGCCAAGACTAGTGTGTACCTCAGTGGTACTCTAATCTTTGTAAAATACCTGTGACTAATGAAGATTTATTAGCTGCAAGTCTTTCTCTTTTCAATTCTAAATAAAATTGTATGGAAGAATTCTGAGGTAATACAACAATTCATTTATTTTTCTATTAACATGTACAAAAAGTCAAAGTTGACAATGTTCAAGAGCAGTTCCTGTGTGCTAACAGTATTTTAACAAATGCATGGGACAGAGCACTAGCCTAATATACTTCGGAACTGCAAGGACCTTTCCCTACTTTCACCCCACAAAATGTGCAAATTATAGATTTCTATGCCACTATAGCGCCATCTCCAAGTGATGACCCAACAGCCTAAAACACTCAGAACTTTCAATATCTGACAGACATAAACTCGAGGTCATCAAATCCATTTTCTCCAAGTGTCTTAATAATATAAGGTAAACATGAACTGCATAAATGCAGAATGTGGGTGTGACTCAAGTATCAAACTGGTTCGTTGTGGTTGACAGCTTAAATATCAGGTGAATAAATTGATGGCAAGATGGCAACAGTCCCATGGACAAACAATACCAGTTCAGGCTCGTTGATGGATTAAGAGTTGATAGTAAAAATCTTAGAGGTCAGTAGTGACCACAGGTGTGACCCCGTGAACGAGCAATGTTGGGCCCAGGTCTCGACTCAACAGGTCCAACTGGTGCAGGTAGGAACGGTAACGGCTTGTGTCCGCTGGTGGTCGGGGTAAATACAGGAAACGCACAGCAGGCTGAGGAGCGCCGTGTCGGCGAATCAGATCGTTGACAGCCCAGATGTACTCGTCTGTCAGCTGAGCAGCATTATTGGGAAACGTTTGGATACCATCTTCCTTCTCGGCCTCCTCTCCCTCTGGACTCTCCCTCCTCTCCTCATTCTGTGCAGCCTCTACCAGATCCCCTCTCTCTCTTCCTCCTTGTCTCTGCCAGTGGAGCGCCACCACCTGGTCCCATGCCACCATCTGCACCTGAGCTGAAATCCTTAGCTCCTTTAGCATCGCCCGGAGCTTCCTCTCCTCCGTTTCCTTCAGACTGCAACCGGCCTCCACACACAGGAAGAGGCGGAGTCTCCCCTGGCTCCAGCCGCGGTTCTCTTGAAGCACGCAGGCCAACTGCAGCAGGAACAGTGAGCAGGTGTCGACGTAACCGCGGCTGTCTGGTCGAAGCAGATTCAGAGGCCACACGTCAACGAATGGCCCCGTCGTGCTTCGGGGGCTCCTAATCTTGCTTACCGACGCCAAGACCTCATCCCGGTTGAATTGGTTGAAGTAGCGGGCCAGTGTCACATTCTTCCCCATTTTTACAGCGTCGGCAATCACAGACACGTATTCCTCAACCCGAAGGTCTTTGTGTTCGTCAAAATCCCGCACATTAGGGAAGAAGGGAGACCGTTGCTCTCGGGGGTCTATGGATGGAGTCGCTGCATCGAAGCCACAGCCTGTAGACAGGAGAATTACACCTTGGAGGTGGTCTCGAGGGGTGCAGTCATCATAGAAACCCAAGACAAGGGTGTTTGGCCTCATTCCGCCTAGATGCAAACAGATGAGTTTGTGAGTAACACAATCAGAGTTCAATGATGGAAAACCAACATCCTCATGCAGCAGCAGTGTAGACCTGCCCACCAAAGCCTGTGATGAAAAGCAGGTTCTGAACTCCGTGTCGGACAGAGTCTGCCAGGGTGAGGTTGACAAATGCCTTGATGTTCAGATGGTCCACTAGAGACAGCCAGGAGTCGTAACGGCTCTGCAGGGGATCAGAGGGCAACTCATCTACAGAATCACACACAAAGACACACACAAAGACACACACACACACACACACAATGTCAAAAGTGTGGAAAAGAGAACCATCTCATTCCTTCAAGGGCAGCATGTGTGCGTTTGTTGCCAGTTACCAACATTAAGCAGCTCCCTGTATAAATAACAAAAGGGTCGCAGTGTATTCTGGGTGTATTTTGGTGAAAGTATGATTGATTGGAGCATACCTATAGATGTGGCTTTACACTGCAGGAGGGGGTTAAGGTTATGGGTTATGTATATTTTCACTGTGAAAACTTCAGGATTTCCGCCTGTGTATTGCACGTTTCATCTTGTCTTATGTATTTTTGAGTTGTTTTTTAAACTAATAGACTAAGTAGACTGCTGTTCCTTATAGCCTTTAACAACAAAGGCTATAGCTACTAACGTTTAAACAGTCACCTTTAAAGCCTTCAAAACTTCAATTTTGGGTTTAGTATGACCAATTAAAATATAAATATATGCATCTGTCTCCTAGCTACACAATCCTTACCCAGTAAACCCAGCTTCACATGTCCCAGGACATAGAGGCCACTCTTCTTCAGGTCATTAATGAAAGTCATGAGACCTGTACAGCTGCGAGGGTTGGCCACCATCAGCATTAGCTGGGGCCTCCAGAACTTCACATGGTCCTTACGCACATCCAACCTCAACAGGTACTTGCGCACCTGAGTGAATGAAGATGTGATGATGTAGTAATTCATGCAAACTTGCATCATATTGTTGTTTCAGTGAGAGAGATGGCTTGTGTTGTCACCTGGTGGAAGATGAGCGCCTGGCTGATGTAGCCCCAGTTGCTGACGGGACCGAGGTAGTGGATAAGCATTAACAGCAGGAGCATGAAGGCAATGCTGGCAAATGCATAAATGGCACTAATCAGGAACATCATGATCAGGGAACCAAGAATGCCCAGAGTGCATGTATGCCACGTAAAACAACGGAATGACGGTCTAAATTAAAGAAAAAACAAAGAAAAGACATAATATGGAATGAAAATGACCTTTTCAACCACGATTGTGCAAACGAAATCCAAAACAGAAAGCCTGCCAGTGTCCTGCACCGTACCTGAAGTTTGGTGCAGAAGCCAATTCGAGAGCCAGACAGGCCAGGTTCACAGCAGCATAGACCAACAAGAAGAAGATAGTTACAATACCAGCAATGGTGTTCAATTTACCAGCAAACAGCACCACCTAGTGGAAGGAATAAAGAACATCAATTTGGCTTACATGTCTAACCAATATTTTGTATCCTGTGCTGCTTAGATCTCATTCAGGTTGCAGTTTTAAACATTGATAATCAAAATATATAATAATTATAGCAATACAAGTGTGCAAGCTTTGGCACACACATTACTTTAGTGATACTGAGAACGATGTATACAAACAATCCCTATAGCTACACTACACTACAGTAGCTTCAGACCTCTGGATGTCCTTTGACCCCAACACAAACCAGCTTGATAAAAAGTTTAACTGGCTTAAACTACAGCTGTACTATACATGCCCATGACTTCATAAGAATAATGTAACCTTGCTATCTAGCTAATATGCTGATGCTAAGTGGGATGGTAGTGAAATGAGGAGTTCACTTACTAGTGTAACAGGACAGTACCGTGCTGTCTCCCTGGCAAAACCTTCCAAGCTTTTAATGCTCTTCATTTGACAAATGGTCAGCCAAGCCGACGAGGAGCGCAAAATGTTTTGCACCGCGGAGTAGTAGATGGTCAGCTGCTAATATATCTGCGTCCATTCCAGCTACCCTTTACTTTCCCCTCAGAGCAGCACTGCATTTTCCACCAACACATTTACAAAAAACAAACAAGCAGTGGCAATATAAAGTATGATGCAAAATGCTGATGTAATCCCAGCAGTTGTGGGTTATACGATTGAATGTTAATTTTGTCCACTTCATCTTCCTCATTACTGAAAGACGCCTCCTGTTACTTTTACACATTAGAAGCAGAAATCAAAATAAAAACCACAATTAAAGACAAACAATTAGGGTGTAAATAGCTATATTTTTTATCTTCATCTGTTGTTAAAAGGGTTTATGGGTAGCTGTCAATAATCTTGCACGGCAGCTGGATTCTTGCGATGTCACAAGATATCGCAGATAATCGCAGGATCAAATGTCACACGAAAATCCATCTCGGCAGGATTCAAGTCATGCGTTTGTGTCCGGATCGCCAGACAACACACCATTCAGCGTCCTGTGAGGAGCTACTGCACCTATGAGACCCGGTGAGGCCATAGTATGAGACGACACGGAGAGGCTACTGTTCGTTCTAAACAACAATTGCAGTTGCTGAAAATGTTAGCATAGATGCTGCAATAGCAATCAGAACTGGAGAGTATTTTTTCATTGAAAGAAGATCAAAGTACGGCACTGAAGGCGATGTTTTCGCCTCCAGTTAGTTTTGCTTTTGTTAGTTTGATTGACAGATGGTTTATCTAATCCCCTGCCAAGTATTTTTTGAAAGTGCCTGCTCTTTTCCAAACAGTTTCCAGTGACGGCTTCTCAGATGGTCCTGACAGGGTCAGTTTAAGCAGTCAATGCATAATGGTAAAAGATATCCGTTTGGAAGGTGGCTGAAAAGTAATTTCACAGGGTGAGGTTGTGAACTAGGTCACTAACATTTGAAAGATCGACATGAACAGGAATTGGGGTTGAGGGCAAGAGAAGTGACTCTGTTTGAGCTTTAGTAGAGCTAAAGCAGAGTCACTCTAAACTTTATGCACAGACGAAAACTGTCACCACTCCTTGCATGCAGTGCACTAACCTGTACAAGCAACCAGGAGACAAGCACAGAGGCCCAGGGGTTCCCACTCAGAGATGTTTTCCTCGCCAGAGCCAGGACGCCACCTGTAGAGAATTAAAACATGAACTAAAGTCACTCTGTTATTGCTCATGGTCCTAAATCAGATAAACAACTGAGTCATCCTGCACTCGTCCTTAGGCCAAACGCACAATGAGAGGATTTTTTCTTCTTCTGAGAAAGTCAGCACTGCCGGCCATCTGTTGTCAGACGATGCTTTCCAAATTAACATGCCTGCACTTGGAAAACGACACGATGAAATTAATAACAAGTGTCAATTTCTCACATTTGAGATGGGAGGCCTCTTTCAACAGATGGCTGATCATTAAAATGTTGACTCGGCTTTATAGAAGACCAGCTGGAGTTGGATATGCTTTCATATACTCTGGATCAACTATGTAACCCTGATCATAACCTAAACTAGCAAGATTAGTAATTAAATCCTCCTCACTACAGAGATGGTCAGAGGTCACATCAGCTGAAACCCCACTCTGCCAATAAAGAATCATTTGCTGCTATTTGGTACGTAATTCTTAATGTTGGGGACATTGCAAACGTTGGGAGTTGCAAACACTGGCAGCAGGACACATGTTGTTCAAGAATCTCACCAAACAGGTTGTCTTTGGACAGCGCATACAGGATCCGGGAGGCTCCTATCAGGTTACTCATGGCAGCAGATATGGTGGAGCAGTAAATCCCAATTGTCACCAGGGGCGGCCATATATTGATGTCGCCCAGGAAACTGTAGTCTTTTAGGAGGAGGTGACTAAGGATAATGGAAATATGAAATCAGTGAGTCAAGAATAATTACTTTAGCTGATTAACTGTGTTAATAAAACCGCATTATTTGACAGGCGTACAAATAAAACAAATCCAAGTAAAATCTCCAACTACAACAGATATATTCCATCGCTGACAGCAATAATGTGCAAAAGCGAAAGTGTGTAAATGCAAAAACTTTTTTTTGAAAGATCCATTAAAAATTTAAATGACCACAGCGTTATGGGTATTGTTTCTATAGATTTAAATGAAACTTTTTAGTTTCATATGGTATTTGTGCTAGTACAACTTCATATGTTTGAGTGTGTCTGTGTTTGTGTGCGTCTAACCGGTCACAGGACCACGCAACCAGCAGACTGAGCAGATTGTATGTGATGAAGGTTGTAACAACAGCTGCAAGCGTTCCTCTCGGGATGGAGTAGCTGGGGTTTTTCAGGTCACCTGAATATCACATGACAAAAATTCCTTTTTCAATAAAACCAAATCTATTAAACACCTTATTCATGTTCTGTCAAAGTTGTGTACACATGTACTGTGTCTTAAATGAGGGGCTGGATCAACTAAAGTCTGCATTTCTAGACCTGCCTTTACTGCCTAGATTCATTTCCTATTACTGACACACCATTTGCTCATCATGTGATGAAGTTAAACATCAAAGCTTATACTGTAAACTTGACTTATTAGGAAACCTGTCCCAATTTTCAACTGGTGTTTCTACTGTATTTTGTCAACTTTAAGGCCCTGATATACCAAGCCGACGGGCGGCCGTCGGACAGTTTGGGACCGTCAGTGAGCGTCTGTCGACCTGGTTTTTGCGGTGTGTCCCGCAGCGTCGGCTCTAGTCTGCCCGTGTCTGAGTTTTTTCGGCCGATTCAGCATGTTGAATCGGCAGTGGAGCCCATTGGTGAGAGAAATCACTCTGATTGGCTGTTCAGCTTAAATGAATCGGCGCACGAGAAGAGAAAGTCTCGAGTGAGAGTGGTGTGAAAATGGTCGGCAAACGCCGCATTGATACATGTACGTATCATAACAACGGCTTGTATGTCCGCTGTCCTCGGTCTTCCGGTTTCCCTTTTTGAATGACAAATACAGACTACCGCCGCCTGCTGGTAGGGAGAGTTATTTCATCTCGTGAGGCGACGCAACAGTCGGCCTTCATCGCCGCTAGTTCTTCGATGTCGGCTTGGTGTGTCTGAGCCTTTACATGTTGATTAGGACCACATAAATGCACCCTTAGTTTTGGACTATGAGGCTACATCATTTGATTTGGGGAGGTGGTTCAGATTTAGCTAGGCCTCTGAAGGACCCACCTTCAAGGGCTTCGTGTTTCGTGATGATTGGTGTAAGATCCAGCACCTGAACTGGGACAAAGCTATGGGTCCTTTCGTTCTTGAAGTGACATGAAGCTAGAAAATAGGACCCTTTGCCCTTAATTAACTAATTTATTTATTTATTGAGGTTACTTTAACACCATCTTACCCGACATGTTGGAGCCTGCCATGATCCCAGTACAGCCATTGAACATGACTGCAAACACTGTGGCAAAATTCATCATGGCACCGGTGGTGTAGTCTACTGTGTAACTGGCTGAAAGGAGTGACAGGAGGCTCGATCATTCATACACATCAGGGATGACCGATACAAACAACAGGGAATTCCAGGTAGGTCTTTTTTTTGTTTCTTCAAGGTCCTAAATTAACACATCAAAGCTAATATCATAAATGCTTCAGGTCTAACATTGTTTAAATAGGTTTAAGATTATCAAAGCATATAAAATGACCAACCATCACATTTGACAACATGTCCAACACTTACGCCATAAGTTGCCCTTCAAGGTGTGGAGCTGGAGGCCAGTGTAATTGCCGGTGCTCAGGCTGGTACCATTTAGACCAAAACTATCAGGCAGAATCACCACGATGGGCCCCACAATGAAAAAGTTGATGAAGATAGTAACCAAAACTGCTGTGACTATGATGACGATAATAAAGGTGGCTTTGGCATAGATGTGGGCACCCACCTGTAATGACAAGCCAGTTGAATTTAGGTACTACTGACTTATGTTACACATCTATATATGTCCCCTAGCACCACTTTCAAGTTCAATTTTCTCTTGACTGTCAATTTGGCCCAAGGCAAGATATCTTGAAAACTACCAGCTGTAGAGTTTGCTAGTGGATATTCACTGTCCTCAGTGGATAACTTGAATAAAATTCATGATGACCTCCTTTCCTTTCATATAGCACCACCCTCTGGCCATAATTTCTACTTTTAAACAACATATTAGATAAGATATGATAAGATAAGATAATAGGGCTGTCCTTGACCGAAGAAATTCTTAGTTGACTAACACTCAAATGACTTTGTCGACTAATCCATTAGCTGATTTGATTGACAGGATCTGAAAAATCTGTTTCTCCACAAAGAATTTCTCAAAAGCACTACTTTAAATCTTGTGTTTACCAGAGATGTGCTCATAAGTGTCTTTGAAATAAGTCATTCAGCATGAAAAATGCATAAAAAACGTCTAATCGACTAAAGAAATCTTAATCGACTAAGATCAAAACGACCGATTAGTCGACAAATTGACTAAGAAGGGGCAGCCCTATAAGAGAGTACTTTATTTATCTTGAGGGAAAGTGTTGGAATAGATAGAAACATCTACCCAAGCCTTCCTATTTTAGCACCAAGTAGCAAAAACGGCAACTTTGCACTCAAGATCTCTCAGCTAATAGTCAGATTGCCATGAAAATTATGGAGTACAATCATGCTCTGAAGACAATCAACTTTTTAAATTCTAATTATTCGTTGCCTTTCCTCTAGGCTTGCAGTATGGACAAACTTCACATTTTTTTCACATTAGTAACACATTATTTTTAACAATAGCACAATAAACTTTTGTAAGTGTTGAATTCATCTTACAATACTTTTAAATAGTGAAATGTAATCAACAATAGAGCCTTTACAGGCTGCCAGCAGGGTTTAGGACTTACAAGTCCTTTTATTCTAAATGGTTGAGTATTTAGCAAAACATAGTTCTCAGAAAAATAATTCACAACACTCCCTCTATTTGTGCAAGCCAAAGATGAGCTGACAGTAAAAAAATGAAGTAAAAACAAATGAAGTCTCACCAAGCAGACAATGAAACACAGGAAAAGCAGGCCAGTGCCATACAGCACAGACCACCAGTATCCGGAGGGCAGCACCTGATAGGGACCTGCAACAGCTGCAGCACCCTCTGAGGGACAGTAAAACAGGGTTGATTAATATATCAACATGCTCATGCATGCCTAGATGTCATGTCCTAATGTACCTTACCTTCTGGGATGCCAAAGGTAGACATGATAGCCTCAACCAGACCCAAAACATAGAGAGCACTGCCGCACACATTGGCAAAGAAAAACATGATCCCAATGCTGCCGCCAAACTCTGGACCCAGGGCTCGGCTGATCATGTCTGGGGATCAAGTTGAGGGGTTTCGGGCTCCAGATTTATAAATGTAAACTAAGACTGAACACATCAATATCTCACCTTAATAAATCATGGGGAGAAATGAAGAGCAGGGACATTTTCTCAATCCATTAGTCAGGCTTAATCACAGACACCCAAGTGAGGCTTTTAAGCTGTACAGTACTAATCTCTCTCAGCAGTTAAGGATACAGTAGGCACCTCCAGCATCTATAGCCCCATTGGTGGAGATGGCACAGACAGAAAGCACGGTCATCGTGACGATAAAGTAGGCCACTAGGAACATGGCAATGGCCTGGTAGAGCCCTGCTTGGCCCACAACAAATCCTGCAAGAGGTAGGAGAAAATCTTATTTATAATAGAATAGAATAGAATAACCTTTATTGTCATTGTACAGTCTCCTATACAACGAAATTTAGGGGTGCTACAGCTGAAGGTGCATTTGCAATAAAATCAAGAATAAAAAGAACACGTAAGGACAACAGGAATAAATAGTAATACAAAATAAAAAAGAGCACTTAGGTCATAAAGAACAGATGATGTCACAGTTATAAATCAGGATGAGGTAATAAATATATTGCACATGTTAGAATGTTGTGGTTATGTTAATATTGCACATTTCTTTGACGGCTGAGGGAAGTTAGTGGCTCATAATGTTCACCTCAGGCCTGTAGCAATACTTTTTTGTTTGCAAAGTAACATGAAAGATCATTATTTTTACTGATCTATTCCATATACATTATGGACCATAGAAATAGATGTTATGGACACAACAGATAAAGTAGCGCTAGTTGTTCGTTTCACTCATTTCTCAAGAAAACGGTCCAACATATGCTGCTTCCAGCTTCTTAAATTTAAGAGTTTGCTACTTTTATACTCATTGTAAACTGAATATCTTTGGATTTTGGACAGTGTTGGACCAAACTGAAGATGTCACCATGAACTCTGGGAAACTGTAATTTTAATGATTGGTGAATGACGAAGATTAATCTCTAGCTAAGGAAAAATGTTAGCTACAGCCCTTGAAAAAAAAACAGACACATTTTAAAATGACAGGATTTGAGATATTAGTATTTTATCAAGACTCGAATGAGTTAATTCACAGAGTAACCCCCACATGGACTATCTCACCCATGTGTTAGCCTTGACAAAACCGCCAACCTGGTTCAAATTGAACCGGAAGGACATAATTTCAGAAGACTTGTGTTTTAGTTCTTCTTTTTAGGACAAGATTTTCAGATTTAAGATTAAAGATTTTTTTTTTTACCCTCGTCTACTCACCAATACGCAGAAACACGACGACGCTGAACATGGAGAGTAAAGTCGGTGTGACCACGCCGAACACCACTCCGAGCTTCTGGCCGGTCTTGTCCTTGCTCCGCCGCCCGGCTCGGCCCTCCTTCGCCCCGCCGTGTGTCGACACATCTCTCGGCTCCGGACTGGCGCTGGTGGTGAGTCGATAATGTAGAAGAGGAGCCTTTTCTGATGTCATGGCGCTTACGTTAGCTTTAAGTTAGCCGTTAAATGCAGCTCGCAGGCGTCGACCGAAAAGCTCAGTTTCAGCCGAAATTAAAGCCTGACCTTAGTCGAGTAGCCGCCATTAACCTCCGCACGTCCGCCTTCACCGAGCCTGGTTCACCTCCTGCAGGTAATGACCAACGCGTTGCTAATGAACAAATGACGTCACCTCGTGTGAAAGGGCTCAACCAATCAGATACAGTTTCTCCTTGATTAATCCACACGGCCGCTTGTATTGGTCTTGTCTAGAAGGAAATCCGCAAATTGCGAACTCTCGCGAGACTCGTTGTCCAACGACCTAACAGACTATTCGAGATCAACGCCTACCCTTTTAAGCATCTCGCGAGAGTTTCCCAACTCGTGTGTTACCTTCTAGACCTTTTTATATCCGTTAGCATTAGCAAATAACTACTTAGCCTAACTAAAAAAAAAGTACCTAACAAACCAAATAAATAAATTAGTAATTAACCTAATGGCTGTATGAAATCAGAGTTTATTGCATACTATATTGCAAAGGTTTTGTATCATAAACAGCATTTGCATCAATATAAAGTGTAGCAAAATATCCTCTTAAATGCAAGATCTGGATATTTACTTACAGAAATTCACAAAGCTATACATGGATTTCCTGAATTGAAAAAAAGCAATAGCTTACATAGAAACATGCACAGCAAATCAATAACCTTTAAAATAAAAATGTAAACAGAGATAAGATCTAAAAGTGCATTGAGAATAAACTAAATTTGCTCACTAAATTCAGACCATAAATGTATAGCAACACTTTTCCAGTCTATATTATTCCTCAGTAAGTGTCTGATTTTTTATCATTCAGCTAATGTACAAGAACTGTCTAGCAGTAACATTAGTTGCATAAAAAAAACAGAATGAAATAAAATATAAACAGTTTTGGGACTGAATATGGGCTGCGAGTTTCCATCCACTTTGCAAGACCTTTGTACCACTGACTAAGGAGCAAAATAAATCTGGCATGAAAACATGAATCCAAACAAACTAACCTTTTGGTTCTGGCCACGTGATCAAGCTGGACAACAACCTGACGTGAAACAATCATTTGGATTATGATAATTTTGCATCCAGTGGAGACTTGGAGAAGCTGCCTGTAAGCTACATACTATACAAAAAAAAAAAGAAAAGATGCCTGCCTTTTGGCAGATTGTAGGCTTGTATTGGTTCTATGGGCCTACAACCAAATTGAAAGCACAGTTTTAGGTAGAATGATACAAAAAAAAAACTGTCTTCCCGTCATACATTCATTTGTCCATGATGCTCATAATTGCAGACTTATTGCTGCCTTTCATTTCCTTCTACTTCTCCAGCTGTAGTTCCTCTTAATGACCAGCAGAGAAGGATGTATTTCTTCTTTTTACTCTTAAACAGTCTACACGTCACACTATACAAAAGCAAACTTTTCACATATTAGACATTTGAGAAAGACAACAAGTTGAGGAGAATATCCAGATCACTCCAGCTGTTTTGCTCTGTCGGATTTTCATTCTTCTTTTATTGCCCCGGGGCCCCATTTGAACACATCCCCCAGTTTGTGAAGAGCATTGGGTCCACTGAAGTTGTTCTTGTGTCACTGGGAAATGCATCTGTCTTCCAGGTCAACCATGAACCGCTCCAGTTTGCCTGAGATGAGCTGGTTGTAGTTCAACAGGACTGTGCTCAGACTCTGGGTGCTTCGAGGAACACAGGACAGTGCTGGACTCACCGCTGGCCCCTGCTGGTCCGAACAGAAAACACACCAATGAAGGTAGTTGTAAAATTGAAACAGAAAGAAAAAGAAAGGGAGGCTGACGTAACACCCAACACAGATTAAAAATCTGATAGGAACACTAATTACTGACAGCAGAAAATCCACAAATTAACTTCCCGAATTTTAGGATATTATGTAAAACAAAGATCACAGGACATCCATGTAGCACTGTGTCTCACTGGGAAAGTATGCACTGCTATCTTCTTCTTGTCCTGAGGAAGGAAGGCTTGGAGGTCACACAGCATAACATCATCACTCCCAGGGCACAGATACTCCAGAGAGCCACAGATATATGAGAAACCAGGATATTTCCCCACCAGAGGAAGCCGATAATGCCTCTGAATCCAATGCAAACCAGTGAGAGAGAAGCCCATCAACACATTTTTCACTCATGTTTTGTTAATGTTCATCATCGACACACAGTTGAATTTTACTTGGCTCTGTTTCTGTGCGAGTGACGAAGACAGCATGAGTCTGGTTAGCTTTGATTTATAGGTCAAAAGGCACCCAGACGATAAAATCAAAAGTGAAAGTTTCTTAGAAGCCTAGGCTGTTTGATGATGTGCATTTGGGAGCTTCTCAGTTGTGAAATATATGGTTATATGTATCCAAGACATCCAGAAACGTTGCAGCTTAATTTATAGCAATTTTAACCTGAACAAGTACACACCTCTTTTGACCAACAAATCACCAAAATCAGTGCTTGTTTGCATGCAGTTTATCACTGTGAACTGCTTCTTACACTCAGCTGAAGGTGTGTGAGGATGAGCAGGTGGTTGTTGATGTTGTTCTGCAGTCTCTGCAGCAGCGAAGCGGCACATCCTGGCTGGCTTGGGGCCCTCATAACCTTCACACCTTCAATAAGAAGCCTCAATGATGCAACTATGTCTCCTCTCTTCTCCTGGTGCTGCGGTAACACACACACACACACACACACACACACAGAAAAAGAAATGCAATGAGATATGTTTTTAGAGGATGTTATTAAAGACAAGATAAACCACTCAATCCAATAGTATGCAAGTGAGAAAACTATTGTGGTAGAGGATTTTGGACTCATACATGTGCCAACATACTGATTTGTTTTCCCAAGATGCAACATGAAGCTGGGTGCACGGTAGCTGAGCAGGTGTGGAGAGGGTCGTCGAGCCATAACAGTCACTCTGCGAGGGAGGAGACAGAAGCCGGACAAATGGGTGGACTACAGAGAGACAGACTGATGGGAGACTACAGGTAACAACAGACAGGCAAGAGGATTAGATGCATCATCCCCAGCAAGAGGAAGAGAGTCAGAGAAATGTATCTTGTAAGAGTCGTATCCTCACCAGTGCACTCTCCATCTCTGCCACAATATTCATAGCCCTCCTGGCGCCTTTATTACACACAAAATCTATGGGTTTGGTCTCAGCATCCCACACCTCAGAGGCTACCATACAGAGCAGCAGGAGTCCTGGACCAACACATAAACACACCCTGAAGCCGAGGCACCACAAAGCAGCTTGTTCAGCTTTACAACAAGTGCAATTAAAATCCTCACAAGTCAAACTCTTTAGGCTCACATACTCACTGCTTAAAGCCATGCCCTGCTCGGCCGCTCCCGATGAATCGACATTTGTTCCATTAAGAAATGTTCCAGGTGGAAAATGCCCTGTGTCCACTGTGGAGGAGCTGTGTGTCCTTTTTGTCTTCTCACCACTTGATTTTCCCACCTTCTCATTCAGTAGTGGGAAGTGAGAGTGTTATCTAGCCCGAGAGCAGGATGCGCTCCAACTTCCCCGCTGCGCAGCATAACAAAAAATGTTATAGACTGAAAATGGCATTTCATTGATATTAGCGGGACGATTTGGAGTTGACTTTCGGAGCGTTGAGGGGACAGCATGCTTGCTGACCAAAAGGTTAATGATTTATCATTGTGAAAGACTCCATTTACACAGCTGCCATCAAATTTGGTCACTATTGCCGGAGGCTGTTTACTTTTTGTCAAGGTTTGCTCCAGCCAATAGAAGTAGCAGCTTGGCTTCAAATAATTCACAAAATGGGTGTCAGAGGGAGCCACACAGCCCACATATAAGTGGGTGTGTGTAAGCAAAACGTGGGTGTGTAGCCTGCTTGTGGTGATTTAACTGTGTCTGTAATGGAAAATAGTGTTTTTAGACTACAATCCCATGTAGAAGGTTGTTAATGTGCCGGTAAGCCAGACTAGTTCCACATTTAGTTTCACAAAAGCTTATAGAAGGTCCAAATTGTGTCCAGATTTTTTATTTTGTAACTTTTTTTTTTGGTAATAATAACTTACATTTTGACTATAAAGCTGCTTTGTGTATTCTTACAGGCTTGTGTTCTTTGCAGGGAGGACAAGGTGAAATCACTGCCACCGTGATGACCCTTTAATAGCCTTCACTCAAGCAGCAGCCTGCACCCAGAAGGAGAGGTGGACAAGCGTTCTTTACCCGGACACATACAGTACAATCATCCATCGTGTTGGGGGGACGCAGCTGGAGGACGTGGTGAAGCTCCAATTCAATTACCATGTGGGGGGGCTGAGGAGGTATAATAGCTGTCAAAGACATGGACAAGAGAAAAGATGGGGGAATGCGCAATCCATCCTCAACCCCATCACCTCTGCCTGGACACTGACTGAGCACCTGCCCTCTTCTTTTTGCGCCCAAGCCGTTTACTGTGCCATGATTGAGACGCATGTCGTCTAATATTAGACCCCAAGAGTGTGTGTGTGTGTGTGTGTGTGTGTGTGTGTGTGCATGTGTGTGTGTTGTCACATACAAGGAGAGAGAGAGAGAGGGGGAGATGCAGAGAGTGAGAGAGAGAGAGAGAGATAGAGAGAGAGAGAGAGAGAGAGAGCATGAACACTGAACACATGCTTTCTTTTTCTCCCTCCAAGCCTTTACGGCCATCTCTGCAGACAATCCCGACCGCCCGTTAATTAAGACGAATGTGCGCCGCGGCTCCGCACATAATGACCGGAGCGCCTGGATCTCTGCACACAAGGAGGAAACTGCGGGCCATGGCACTGACGGTACCCGCATTGCATCACGGACACCACGACACCCGGTACCCCGCTGTCTCCCTCCCACCTCAACTGGAGCCGACGAGGAGACTGTATAGCGTCTTATCATAGAGTTTCTTTTTTGCCCCCACAATCCCATGCAGCCGCGCTCTCTCGGACGGCCGGCTGTGCGCTGCTGCTCCGGAGGCGCATAAGCGGTAATTACGCGCCGTGTTGACAACTTTGCCGCGGTGCTGTATGTATGGATCGCAACGGGCCAGTTTCTGGGATCTACTGAGATATTTTTTTATTTATTTATTTTTCTCCAGTGGAGTGAAGTGCGATTCCCCCGGGAGTCATCCGCTGCCCGATCACATCATCGATTATTAAGTGTGCGCTGCAACCTGTAGCTGGTGTGCCCTTTTTTTTTATTTCAGTCATCGTTCCGCCAAGGAGGCACAATGGAGGGACACAGCTGACGGTTTTGAAGCCGTATAGCCCCGAGGAGGAGAGAAGAAAAAAGAGGAGCAAAGCAGACTCAGGGGGGAAACCGTAAGTATGCTGCGTCCCGACACCACTGTCTCTTTTTTCTCTCTCCAAAGTGTTTAATCCATGTGTGTCTCCTGAACTTTGTCCACATCTGGCTCAAGGGCAAATGGTAATTGAAGGTCTGATTGGGTTGTGGTGTATTTGCTGGTGTCCTGGTGTCATTTTGTTGGTTATTTTCCGGACAGTTTAAGTATTTTGTGTCAGCCGAAGCCAACATGAATGACTGACAATTAGAATTAAACTTGCCATGTAGAACAAAAAGGAGCACAGGTGGTTGTGCATCATCATGTTGCGCACCAAGGACTCAAGGTCCTTGTAATACTGTAGATGTATTGCAGTTCAAAATATACGTGTGAGAAAATGCACACATTCATCATGCCTATATAGTATGTCAGATTAAATTAGTTTTACTGTTACTTCTGGGTCCAGGATAAAAAATAATAAAAGGTAAGACATTGCCTGAGATTATTCCTCTGACCTCCCTAAATTTAAGACAAAGCTTTCTTTACAATGACACACAATTCATTTAGAATAATACCAGACCTCCACATAACTCATAAATGCTTTAAACTATTTTGTAATGAGGTCTGGAAAATGTATTTTCTCATGCTGGATGTTGAGCTCTCTTAATACAGGAAAACTATCGATCTTTGTCTACACAGGACAGGACAGGGGACATGTTGGTTTTTCCTCTTGTATCTTGGTACCAAACCTCCACACAGAGGTGGGTGGTTTATATTTCTAAAGAGTCCTGTGGAGATGGAGAGATGTGGGTCAGTGTGCTGGTGCTCGGGGCTGCAGAGCACCCAGTTCCTGTGCTGCCGGGGCCACGGTACCCCTGCCTTATATGTGGCTGCCAGCTCCCTGATAAAATGAAGTCTGTGACACTCTTTACCCTCAGTTACAAGGGAGGCCGATGATGTAGGCACAAGGTGCATGTGAACCTGAAGTGCATGAATAATGAGATTTGTGAATGATGCGTTTGCGAGAGTGCGCATTTGGGTGAAATCCCTCCCATCACTCAGCGGTCCCAGAGGCCCCTGGTTCATTCTGCTGCCTGTGGTCCAGCGCTTTGAACTGGTTGCCTTGCCAACAGCCAATCAGCTGCAGTCTTGTGCGGGACCGTTTCATCTGACAGCCAGTCAGAGGCACTGACTCCCAGAGGAGTTTAGTCTTTTAACCTGGACAGGATCAGAGAGTTTGATATTCAAACGCACGCTGGCCTGTTAAATTGTTTAATGTAACGCCATCCATTTAAAGCTTGAATTCCTGAGTGACCTGCTGTTTTGGTGGTACAGTTTTAAAACAATGCTCGGAGTGGGTAAGGCAAGTATATTTGTTTTGGCCTGAGAAAGTTCTGAAGGGCTAAAAATGTGAACTTTTCCGTCCAACGGAGGGCATATTGGCAAGGATGTTTGGCTCCTGACAAAGCTGCAGTCGGTCCTCAGAACAGTGGTTATCTTTCAGGTGCGAGTCTCACTTGGCACCACATCTTTCAGTGCAATAGATTGCGCTGCCAGTGAGGAGTAGCACCTCCGAAAAGCCTTTTAGTGAAAGCCCAGAGAGATGAGCTCACAGTATTGTACTACATGTGTCATCTGAGGAAAGGAAGTGATCTGAGAGTGTAACAAACCTTCATGTGTGAGCTTTCACAATCTCTCCTGAGAAGTGTTTCTGCACGCACACACACACAGACTATAGCACACAAGGCCGTTTTATGGCATATGAGCCTTAACAGTCACTGTTGTGGTGCCCAGGAGCACGGCACTTCTTAACTGCAAAATGCTCCTTATGGGGCTGTTTGGCAGCCATAGTAGAAGACCATTGTTCTCCTAAATACGCTTGAATATAAGGCAATGTATAAATTCCATCACAAAGTGTCTCAGTAAGGTGTTGCACCACTTTGAGAACAGCTTATACGGGTCTCTGAACTCTATCAGGGGGATGAACACCATTCTCCCACATGATATTCCCTCATTTTGTGTTCCGATGATGTCCAAAATCTCCCATAGGTGTTCAGTTGGGTTGAGATCTGGTGTCTGTGAAGACCAGCGCACGTCACTTAACATTTTCTTTACTTTGGTATTGTTCTTCTTCATGTTATCCATCATTCAGTAATCACTTATCCCCTGAAAGCTTCAAAAATAACAACGTTGTAGCCTATAGTGTTATTTCAGTTCAGATATCAACATGAGAACTTTTAACGGGGCATTCCGCCGCTTTTTAAAGTTCACTTCATTCGTCATGGGATGTCACCAGGATTAAGCCGCCCACACACATGATCAGCAGTAAAATCGCTCCGTGCTGGCTGTGCCATTGTTTTCCTATGGGGAGAGCGGTGCCGCACGACTACGACAGAAGCGCTACCCTTGGCGTGGCGCTCCGCTCGAAATTGCCACGAGCGCTGCGCTCAAAGTTAAAATAAGGAGGAGGACTGGCTGGGTCAGAGTTGAAATAATTTTAACCTTGAGCGCTGCGCTCAAAGTTAAAATTATTTCAACTCTGACCTTGGTTGCCACTGACCTTTCAAAGCGCAACCAATGAGATAACAGCTGTTGCCTATAAACAATGAAGTAGCTTCTTTGCGCACTTTTTAGATGATTCTGCAAGATGATTCTGCCCATGGATGTATCAAGAGAACGGGATACAGCATTGGAGGCTCCCGTTCATTCCTATGAGAGTTGCTCAGTGGCGCATGAAGCCAAAATGTCTCGACTGCCGAGTGATAAAGTACCCGGATCATCCGGCGAACTTCCGCATCTATTGCAAGGCCTATTGAAAGAGGCTGGGTCAAGGTTTTGAGCACTGGGGTATGACACATGCGCAGTGAAACTGGAGCTGCGGTCGTGCGTTGCTGTTGGCTGTTCGGCAGTGCAGATCAGATTTTACTGCGCATGTGTTGTAGCCCGAAGATATGACGAAATGAGGACGCGTGACAGCTCCTCTTTTCACTCTCCTTGACCCACTGGGCCCATAGAGCAGGAGCAGTAGCGTTTCCTTTAACTCCGCCTCCCAGCCCTCGCTCCAGCCTCAGTCTGGGGCTCATTCACATGAACGGAGGAAGGAAAATAACTGGATTCGGCTATTGGTGCATTTTACAACTTTTAGGACCTAATGATTTAAATAAGGGATATTCATGTGTTCAAACTGGGAAATGAGTTTACCTAAAAAAAAAATTATAAGCTGAGTTACAGACGTCTCTTTCCCAATGTAAGTCTATGGGAAAAAGTATTTTTGGGCCCAATGGCATCACATGACGGACACGGAAGTTGTAGTACCGCCGTTTGGCCACTACGGAAATTTGCTTCACAGCCCAGCGCTCTTCCTGGGGACTTGGCTGCACCCTGCCTCGTGATGAATGAAGAGCAAATTTCTTATCATGTCAAGGCAGCTTTATCTTGAGTTGGGTTCTGAGACTTAATTTTTTTTTTTTAAAATAGCCTGCGGGGCGGTGTAATTAAATACAATGAGTTGCATTATGGGATATTTAACCTCCTGTTTTTGGAGCTTTACCCACGGAGTCCGCCATGTTGCACCGCCATGTTTCTGTCGCCCAGAACGGACAAACCAAACGCTGTTAACTTTTCCTGCTTGGGCCAGAGTCGATAACGTTACTCGCTCCCGTCGCCGCCGCCCTCTCTCTCTTGCTTCACCACTCACTTCCCGCGTACACACACAGTCCACGCACTGGCTCTGCACCAAATGGCTCTAGAGAGGGCCATTCGCGTTTTTGCATCGGCCACCGTAGCTCTCCAACACGCTTGGCACACAGAAGAGGCTTCAGTTGGTTGCAATCTCCTCACCTCACCGCTAGATACCGCCAGATCCAACACACTGCACCTTTAAATTTGTCTTTTGTGACACCCCTATGAAAGTGAGTGCCCCTTTAAGAACACCTCACAAGTAAAAGAAAATATAAATAAATGGAATTAGATTTAGAAAGATTATCTGAAATCCAGAAATGATAAACTGATTGTACAAAATAGTGTAACCACTTCCCTATAGGCTGCATGACAGTGACGCACAGAGATGAGGCAAAAGGGCATAACTATAAGTCACCAATGGGTGCTCAGCCACCACTCTTTATTCACTTACTGAAGGGCTATTAAAGGGCTGTTGTAAAGATGCCTCTATGACATTGACGGAGCCATATATCCGCCCAGCACAAGCCTCAGCCCTTGTGAATTAGTCATCACACTTGAATCAATCCAGTGATGACTCAAATCGGGAGCAAAGGGCAGCTGAGAAATACCACGCAGGAATAACAACAAATATATATATCCTACACATCATAATTTGTCTAAAGCAGCCTTTCATTACACCTGCACCTGCACACGCCTCCGCACGAAAAAAAACCATCATCAAATCCAGTAAGTCCAGAGAGAGAGACAGTAGCACAGATAGATCGTGGAGGAGGGAGGCGGTGGTTTGCAGTCAAAACGCACCAGCGCTGCTGCGAGGCGACAGCCGACTATACGCTCATCCGGCGCACTCACACACACACGCACACACAAACTTTGCACACACACGCTTTGCATCATGCAGGGGGGCTCATGATAAAAAACCTGTTACACGCTGCTCATGTGATGGCAGGCAGCCGGTCCTCATCCTCCTCCTCCTCCTCTTCCTCTTCCTCCTCCTCCGCAGATTAATTAGCGGGCGGACTCGCGGCACTCGGATTGGCTGTCTTTAATGAGGATATTGCGACAATGGTGAAGGACAAGGCCGAGAACAAGACGCTTCAGTATCAGCAAACTTTGGTGAGTTCCGGATGAGGTCATAGATGATGCTTTCAGTCATGTGTCGGGCATGTAGGGAGGGGGTGTCACGGATGCCGGTTTGTCCGGAGGATGCAGACACAGCTGCCGGTTGTGTCTTGTGTGAGGATATAGGAGCAGATTGTGTGCAGCTTTTTTATGGAAAATTCCTATATTTAAAAAAAAAAAAATTAGTGTGTATTGGCTGTTTTTATTGCCTTTTAAGGTCTGCTTTCTCCTTCAAGTTGCTGCTCTCCATTCATTTACCTTGATCCACAGGTGTTGCATCACTCTCATCCTCTGCCTGGCCAGCCTTCATAATTAATTCTCATCAATTTAGATTCCACCAAACCATGTCAGATTAATTTGTTCAGCTCGAAGAAATGCATGTCTGGCTATCTCTGATCACTTTATGTGTGGCCTAATGGATCATTATTAAGACGTTAATATCCTTGAAAATATAAGATTATGCTGCGCTCTAATGTATTTCTCTCACGTCCCCTTATCTCCTGCAGATCTTGTGCCCCCTCTGTCATCTTCCCCTCAGCCCTTCCTGTTTGCTATAGAGTGGCCCCTTCTACTCGTGAACCAAAAAGTGGAGTGTTTCTGAATATTAATTGCCTCGTGCACCAGTTTTCCCCACTCATGCGAGGGCACTGATACCCTAGGGCCTCCACACGTAGGGATATCTATATTCAGATAGAGGGACAGACAGACAGACAGACAGACAGAGCAGTGGATTAAAGTGTCCTTCCACCCTGATTTGTGAGTCTGCGACTGCAGTTATCCCTCATCTTCCTTTCACATGTGCACAATCCGTCTCCGCGCAGCTAGTGCTGGGCCCGAGTGGTACAGAGGTGCTTTTTTTTCTGCTCTTTGTCGGTGTGAAGATCGATTCCGCGCGGCGTGTCTCAGTGCAGAGATCAATAGTAATGTAAAATGTCAGTCGAAGTCTGTGAGGATTGGGACGTGCCGTCTGCCCCCCTCCCTCTCCTTTGACCATCAGATCAATGGCTTCATCATTCACTCCATGGATAACAGTCCATCACCCCTATAATAGATGCATGTGTGTTTCTGCACACGCAAGCCAAATGCGCAGCTTGTGTCCTGATACTTTCTACAAAGTGGCAGCACTATTCATCAGATACCTTCCCCCGGTAGGTAAAACAAACTGTGTTTTCCTCTTAGAAAACTGAACGACGCGCAGAGATAGATATTAACCACACATTTAAACCAGAGAAGTGAGAGCTCACAGAGTTTATTGCCCGTGTGGCTGCAGTCTAAAATTGGATTCGAAAATGTTGACAAAAGGATCCTCTTTCTTTATTGTTTGCCATCAGCAAGATTCAGAGGATTTTCAGTCATTTGGTTGCTTGAGTTTTTGGCAGCGCAGAGCCACTGGTGCTGTATAGCGGGACTAAGCAGATGACACGAAGCAGATAGAGAAAAATAGAGATCTGTCTGATAAACTTCTCCACGAGGAAGCAGCACAGAAATGTCATCTCATTCACGGCTCTACTGTGCCATTTCCCTCCAGTATTTACACATTCATATCTGGCAATAGTCTTTTTATAGAATCAGCAGCTGATTGACTGTCGAGTTTACCAAGACAATGGAATAAAAAAAATTGCGCTTTAATTCATGGCTCCTGTGGGTGCTGGAGTTTTACAATCGACGAGCTTTGCTGTGACAATCCATTAAGATGAAATGTGGTGGGTATCATGAACTCGGCATAGAAATGAGCTGAACGGCTGAATAATTGATATAATTACATTGCAAATGGCCATGATTACCTTTCCCCTTTGTGCAAAAAGCAAACAACTGTTCGATATGTAAATAATATCCATTCATTTATCGTGCACATTCTCAGCCACTGCACCAAACAGATTTCTAGGAAATTTGCTTGGAAAGCATCCCCGCTAACCTCTCTGAATTCATTATCCAAAGGGAATAGTAAGAGAGAGAATAAACAGGGCTATTTATAGCCATTGAGATATTTGTGAAAAAAAAGTGTGTAGTGGTGTGTAGTCATACTTTGTCTTAGGCTGCAAGCTGTTATTTTCTGGGTCCTGTGCGGAGATGCAGGAGAGATCCTTTGAGCAGTTGGAAAGCAACCGTGGGTCTGGTGCATCAAGGGTCACCGGCTCCTGCAACTGCTGTCAGGTGCGGTGCATGCTGGGACATCAGGCGGTGGCTGTGGCTGCCTCGTGGGATGGAGCAGGTACGAGTGGAGAAGACGCAGATCAGAGATCTGAAAAGAAAAGAGACAGACGGCGTTGTGGTGAACTGTTGTGGTGAATTGGGTGTCAAAGCGTTGCAGCCTTCCATCTGAATTCTTTTCAAAAGCTTTTTTCAGAGGTGTGGGAAGTCTGTATGTGTCATAGGGTTTGCATGTGTTTTCTCTTCGCAGAAGCGTGGGCATGTTTGCTCCATAGGCCTTGCATGTGCATTTAGTTTGTGTGTGCGTGTAGGTGGGCATTGCCTACCTACACATACGTGCTTAAACGAGCGTGCGGTGCAGTCTCTGTCGGAGCAGATGTTAGAGACGTCACGTCCGTGTCCTTCCAGCAGCGAGAGGCTCGAGGATTTGGCCGCTGCGGGGATCAAAGTCATGATCTACCTGAAGAGGAAAAGCCGCCACCCCGCACCTCCTCTAACCCCACCCCCCCCTCTCTACTCCCCGCCACAGGGCACTGCAGCACCGCAGAGACACAGCACACAAGCTGCCGGCCTTTTCTGAACGTATGCGTGTTTCTGAGCAGCCTGCCGCATGGACTATCAGGACACTGAGAAGATAATCCACTTCTCACCCTTTAGTGTCTCTTTCCATACGTCCGTGCTTGATGAATATTTCAAGCCACCGCAACAAAGATTTATGTAAAAAATACGCATATAGTGGTGCAGGAGAAGAAGACAGTCTGTCTCACTCAGATAAAGTACCGGCAGCCGGTTGGCCCAAATTTATCGATTATGATTACAGTAGCACACACAGTATTAAGTTTGCGCATGCTTGCATATTTGCATACTGTTAGTTTGCATGCAGACACAGATTGTCTCCTGAATAACAGTGAGCGAGCGCAAAAACTGGACTGTGAGATCTGTTGCCTCCCTCTTCTCTTTTGTGTTGTTTGGTGTAAAGTGTCACAGACCGGTTGGGTTGGTAAATATGAGCGCATGCTCTCTGCAGTTTACCTTCCTTGCTTTTAAGGATTTCTTGTGTTTTGCTATCAAACAGTGTCACCGTACATTGCAGTGAGAAGCTTTGCGAAGAAAACTCCGATATTTTGAGTAGAATTTGACTGTCGTATTTGACTGTCGTACACGTCTCTGCTGTATCTCAGCATCTCCCTCTGTCACTGCCACACACACATAAAAGCGCTGTGTCTTCAGGGGGGTCTAGTTCCTCGTAGTCAGCATAGTCCGTTTCTCCCACACAGAAGCTGGCTTCAGTCCATTTCAGCTCTTGTCACTTCCGAATAGCGCCGTTACCTGCATGCCACTGAACGGGCCACTGCAGAGACTGCAGACGGAAAAAATCCATCTCAATTCATTTGACTGTTAAAGTCGACCCTGCTCATTGTACTGTACAGGGTGTACTCACCGTCAAGATACAATATAGTTGTACTCTGTTATAAAACCCCTCAGAGGATATATAGGGCCTAATCATTTTTTAAAAAAGGTAGGGCTGTCCTTGGCCAAATAAACTCTTAGTCGACTAACACTCGTCGACTAACGCAGTCGACTAACTGATTTAAGCTCTTAAACTGAGTTTCTCCACAAAGAATCACACAAAAGTACCACTTTAAATCTTGTGTTTACCTGAGATGTGCTCTTAGAAATACAGCATTCAGCATGAAAAAGCATAAAAATGACTAATCGACTAAAGAAATCTTAGTTGACTAAGATTAGTCGACTAATCAACTAAAAGGGGGCAGCAATAATAAATAAACATAATAATAAATATTAGTTGATAACCCAAAATGAATAAAGTAGTATTGTGAAATAAACAGTGGTGGAAGAAATATTGAGATCCTTTACTTGAATAAAAGTATGGAAGTATTATTAACAAAATATTCTTGTTGCAGAATGGCCCTTTTTATGCGTGTTATATTATATATTGTCCTATTATTAATTAATAAAATTCTGCCATTTGAAAAGCTAGAACCAGAAAATTCTTCGATTAATCAAATATATTCTGTCAAATAAATGTAATAGAGTAAAAAAGTTCCTGATTAGTTCTGAAATGTGGAAAATATTAATAAATGTGGCACAGCAGGTAGAACAGAGGCCTGTACTACGAAGCGAGTTCAACATACCCAGGGTATCTTCTCGTTATCTGGCTTAACCAACCCTAACAAACGAGATCCCGCTAAACTGTCCTACGAAGGTGGTTATCAACTCGGTAAATCAACCCAGGGTTTCTCTATCTGGCTGTGAGCGCGTTCACGTGAACGGGGCGGTGTTTGCAACATTTGACCAATCACAGACATGGACAAGTCTACTGTCAGCAGACAGACAGGCAGACAGACAGATCGGCACATTTTACAAAGGAAGAGTAAACTATACTAGACAAATACGAAGAAATTAAACACATAATCAGACTAATAGTAACACAGTTGAAGCTGCCAAATGCAGGAAGGACAGCTGGCAAAAGAAAAAAAACTACCGATGTGTGAATGCGTAAATTAACAGACTTATTAATTTAACGGAACACTCAAAAGTCGGATAAAGTCGTCTAGTTATAAATAGCTATAAGAAATGTAATGGACGGATGAATTACACCTCATTAAGCCATTTATTATATGTAGGGCGTGAATAACTATTTCAACCTTCTGTCAGGTGCGTTCCCCGTCTCCGGTGGTGTGAAACGGATTCAAGACCAAGTAAAAAAATAAATATAAAAATATAATTCAAAGCGGTAAACACCCACAGCATAAATCCATCTGTCCTTCCTGCATTTGTCAGTGTAAACTGTGTTGTTTTTAGCCTGGATTATAACTTTAACTTCGTCGTATTTGTGTAATATTACCATACGATCTGCGCATCGAGCTCTGATTGGTCAGTAGGCGGTGTTTTTATACGAGTTGATCTCTTATCTGGAACATAACCTACTCCGGAGCAGGTTAGCCGTTCAGCGTAAGTTACCATGGTGATCTACCCCGGTAAGAATTGATCCACCTTCGTAGGACGGGAAACCCAGGGTTAACCCTGAAGTTACCTCGATAACGCCAAATCCTGCTTCGTAGTACAGGCCTCTGGTCGTCCATTAATCGCAGAGTTGAGCGAGACACCGTTGACCCCAATTCCTCCAGATGGAAGGTGCTGCCATCATCGGTGTGTGAATAAAAGCACTATATATTCAAATGTAGAGGAAATACAAAGCAGCATAAAATGGAAATAATGACATACCTCAAGATTGTACTTTAGTAGTTAAAATCACAAGGACTGTTAAGGTTTCAGTTGAAAAGGTGGAGCCAAACGAACCAGAAGATACCAGGCACACAGGTAAATTTAACAATAAGAGAGCTTTAATTGCAAAGCAAAAACAAAGCTGACACGAAACCAAAACTGCGAGCGCAGGCTGAGGTAAAACAAATTACAAAGGAAAAACAAACAAGAAGGATGAAGACCAGTAACAACACAGACAACCTGACACTGAAAGAGGGAAGACCAAAATACACCAGGAGAGCAGGTGCGATTAAACACAGGTGGAACAAATCAGGGCGGAGCAGACAATCACTGAGGCGGGACAGGAAGTAAAACCAGACATGACACAAGAGGTGAGTGACTTTCAAAGTAAAACAGGAAACAAACTACAACCAAAACATGACAAGGGCTTCCCCCTCTTAATTGATTAGTCGACTAATAGGTAATTTTGGTCTTAGTCAACTCAGATTTCTTTGGTCGATTAGTCGTTTATTTTATGCTTTTTTCATGATGAATGACTTATTTCCAAGAAACTTATGAGCACATCTCTGGTAAACACAAGATCTAAAGTGGTGCTTTGTGTGGTTCTTCTACAGATCTTCCGATTAAATCAACTAATCGATTAGTCGACAAAATCGACTTAATAAATTCTGTGGTCGAGGACAGCCCTAAAAATTACAGTATTTAAAAAAACAAACATACTTAAAATGTAGATACCACCTCAGATAGGGATATACCGATACCGATGCTGGATCGGATATCGTTGACAATGGGGCCGATCTATTAAATTTGATTGTATATTTATATACTATATACATGATATACTGGAGTTTTAATTCCTGTTTAAGTTTTGACTGAATTTGTTGCTGCATTAAAAATGTTCACACTTGAATTGTGATTCCTGTTAATTTTGAAGCTTTTTTTTTTGCCAAGTTGTTGGTGTACGATTTATTATTTTAATAATAAATAATTCACTAAATTTAGGTTATGTTATCTACGCATTTGTTTGTTACATTTTGATTTACAAAGTTAAGAAAGTAATGTTTAAGTCAAGCCTGATTTGGCCTGACACATAAAAGAATGATCCCAGTCACTCCAACACAGTGAGGCATACGGCGTTAAACACTGGTATCGGATCGGTACTCGGCATTGGCCGATACCCAAAGCCCGGGTATCGCTATCAGGACTGAAAAAGTCAGATCGGTGCATCCCTAACCTCAGGGGAAAAAAAATAATATTGCAATTTCTTTGCATGGTGTGTGAATGGCAGACTTTCAGGGTGTTAATTTCCCTGTTCTGACTCCCGGTGATGCTCATTTTAAACCTGTTGCAGACGTAATCTCTTTGGATGAGTGTCATGATGTACTGAATAGATGCAAAACAACCAGCTTCCCCCCCTTCAAGTCATTTTCTGACAAGATGTCACTCTCTCAGCGTGATCCTTCAGTCTCCCTGACATCCCCCCCCCCCCCTCCCAACCGTCCCCCATCCTTTGTGCTGCTTTCTACTAACATGATCAGCGAGTGTGTGTCGGTGTATTTTCACTCGTCTGGGTGCACAGGGTCTGCTCGACGGCATCAAGGTTTTTCGTGTTTATGTCACCGTCTGTGTGTGAGCTCTGACTCATAGGTAACTCTTCTAAAAGCATGTCTCCGCTACCTATATTAATGAGTCAAATTTGTCACTTCCTCCTCTAATTCAATTTTTTCAGTCTTGTCCCCGGAGGCCTCATGGCTCAGATTAGCCCGAGTGCTTTAGTCCTCCCCGGTCTCATCAATACACACTCAGCACGCGTTTAAGTAATCACACCGCCACAACAGTATGTAGGAGTTTAAGCGTCTGAAACATTCGTCCTTCTCCCCCTCAGCGACGGGTCCCTTCACTCTCACACACACACACTACAAAAAAAAGATTAAAATCGTCTTATGAATATTTATTAGTAAAAAGCAGTGAGGATGAGAGTTATAGATGTTCAAGCCTTCATCATTAGAGTGTCAAATATTTGTCCTTGCTGTCTCCTCACAGTGAATAAATTATCCCGCAATGCCTTGGGAATAGCTGAATAATAGAGAACTTTTTTTTTTTTTTATATCTCATCTTTTGTGCTAGGCTCGCACATGGTCGGACTGAGAAAGGCGGCACAGTGAGTGATGTAGCAGTAAAGTGGGGGGTCTGACGCAGTAGAAAATTGGCTCCGTTTGGTTGGAAAGTTTACATCCGGTAGGTGAACTTGTGCTGTAGAGCGACATGTAACTGCTGGTGGTAATGAGGGTGCGTGCCTTGTTAGTACGTAGAAGTGGCGTCCACCTGGACTCAATGATGAACTGATTTTGGTGTCAAAGGTCGCCGTGACCTCACGTCCGTCCCATTCTTGTGATATCTTGGGAATGCTTTAAGGGAATTTCTTTAAATTTGGCACAACCTCACAACTCAAGAAGTCAAATGCTGATTATCACTGTTTCACACAAATGTCTAAAATGATGAAGTGATGACATTTTGGACAGACATGGATGTCGATGGTCTCCGTTTTTGCATCACTGACAAATTAATTTCTCATATGTAGAGCTGCAACGATTAATCGATTATCTGTCAACTATTAAATGAATCGCCAACTATTTTCATAATCAATTAATCGGTTTGAGTAATTTTTTAAGAAAAAAAAAAAGTCTAAATTCTCATATTCCAGCTTCTTAAATGTGAATATTTTCTGGTTTCTTTACTCCTCTATGACAGTAAACTGAATATCTTTGAGTTGTGGACAAAACAAGACATTTGAAGACGTCATCTTGGGCTTTGGGAAACACTGATCGACATTTTTCACCATTTTCTGACATTTTATAGACCAAACAACGAATTGATTAATCGAGAAAATAGCTGACAGATAAATTGACAATGGCAGCTCTACTGGAAAGTCATTGAGAAACTTTTTATCGATAAAATAACTAGAAGAGAATGTCTGTTTTTTGATAATGAAATGAATTCAATTTCTGACAAATGAAGGTGTTTTATCACACCGATGCAACAATGGTGTTAATCCAATATTTTCACACAGCTGTGCTGCTCATGTTTTTGCAGACCCCGGCCTAACCGACCCAGTATTATGGTATACATAGTATCTTTACATTGCACCCTTACACATTACTATCAGTTGTATTTTGGGAGCCACATGATATTGAACAGGTTACAGTTTGGCAACGCTGTGTGTTCATTGTGAAAACACTGAGATAAAGGTGAAGGTAATCATCTAAGGCTTATTTTATCATCTCTAAACATGTAAATGTAATGTGGGGAATGGGTTTTTTTGTGAGATATTTGAAGGCGTTTGTAGTCTCTACTGACAGAATTCACAATATTAATGCATATTTTTGTTTTTATCTCAATAGAGATGGTCATCGCCTCGTATGCTCAGAATATCTGGACTGAACAAAAGCTTCACCTCTGAGCGGTAAAGATGCTGTAAAACAGTCTCGGGCTGAAGTTTCTCACCAGATGCAAAGTCAATATTTTCTTTCCACAAGAAGTTTGAGTCTTAGTAGCTCTTTTTACTTCTTCTCATTGGTTTCTAGGTGGCAACTATGAGAATTATTGTTCAAATAAGGAGATATTTAGGAGGAGAATTATGATGTGAGCCATGTTTGATTGATTGACAGGTGACTCAGCCGTGATAGCTCCTCAACTCCACTCAAACATCCTCTCTTTTCACGTCCAAATCTGGATTTCCAGTCTGTGTTTGTCTAATTGAATTAGTTTGATGACTGAGAGTTGGATTATCTTTCATCTTTTCACACCAATTTATTCGTGGCAAACACACTTTCTTCCCTTGTGAAACTATTTTGCACCGAACTGGAACTCTACTCTCTGCAGGCATTATGACAAACCAGTCAGTAGCAACCAGTGGGAGGCAGGAGTTACACTGGTGTAGAGGGTTGTGATGTGGGAGGTAAACTGACTAATGCAGATACAGAAGTTGGTCACATGGGAGGTGAACTGGTTACAAATAACAGCTCATTTAACCCACAGAGTCCCACCTGCTGCTCTCCCAGGGGGCCGTGCTCCAGATGGCCAGTGATTGCTTTCACACAGGCCAAAGAAAGAAGCACTAACAGCCCCCGTTTATACTCCTAGTGGGTGTTTGTCTGCTACTGTTGGTGGTGGGTTTGTGTGTCTCTACTGTCTGTGTGGGCGAATTTGTTTTTCCAACACACAAGATTCAGTAGAAAAGTTGAAATTCACTGAAGCTCTGAATAGATTTTAATTTCCCAGTGTAGTGATGATAAACCAGTTAGTGTCTTCACTGGTCGAGATCTTTACAAGTTGACAGATGTCGGCCATTTAATTTAGGAAATACTAACGCAGCCATATTGAAGATGTGGAACTGCCCTCTAAACAGTCATTATTTGGGGCTTTTCACATTCACTGTGGAGACTATTTTTTCCAACTGTTTGCGAAATTACACAACATCACTGGTTTGGTTCTGTCTGTGGTCCTTTGTTGAATACTCTCTTTCCTCTTGTTTCCTGTCCGCATCTTAGAGCTGCAACCATTAATCGATTAGTTGTCAACTATTAAATGAATCGCCAACTATTTTGATAATCAATCAATCAGTATTTTTTAAAGCAAAAAAAGTACAAACTCTCTGATTCCAGCTTCTTAATTGTGAATATTTTCTGGATTCTTTACTCCTCTATGACAGTAAACTGAATATCTTTGAGTCGTGGACAAAACAAGACATTTGAGGACGTCATCTTGGGCTTTGGGAAACACTGATCGACATTTTTTACTATTTTGTAACATTTTATAGACCAAACAACAAATCGATTAATCGAGAAAATAATTGACAGACTAATGGACAATGAAAATAATAGTTAGTTGCAGCCCTACTGCTTCTCAACTGTTGCTTTACAGTAATGGCAAAAAAGCCAACAATAATCTTAAAGGTGCAGTGTGTACGATTTGGTGGCAGCTAGCGGTGAGGTGGCAGATTTCAACCAACTGAAACGTGTGCCAAGCGTGTAGTGGCCAACGCGAAAAAATGTGGAAACGTGAACGTCCTTATCTAGTCAGTGTTCGGTGTTTGTAGAAACATGGCGGCCCGCTCCACGAAGAAGACCCGCTACGTATGTAGATATAAACGTCTCATTCTAAGCTAACGAAAACACAACGATTCATATTTTCAGGTGATTATACACTAATGAAAACATACTTATCAATATTATATTCCATTTCTGCCAATAGATCCCCCTTAATGTTACACAATGTTCCTTTAAGAATATATAATTACTAGAAATTACAAAATCATATTGTTGCACATTTGAATGCCTTACTGAGATTTAGAAATGATGCTGCTGACCACTGTGGTGTGAAGGTTGTGTTGTCTTTGCATTAAAAGCTCCACAAAGCTTGAATACTAAGTGCCATTACTTACTTTTCTTTTTTTCATTGCAGCTTTAAAACCCAACAGAATTCACTTCAATAAGAAATGCAGACAGGAGGCTTATTAGATATATTAGAATTTGCCAAGGATTTTATTAACGCTGCCCCCTCTTAGTCGACTAATCGGTTGTTTTGGTCTTAGTCGACTAAGATTTGCCGTTTTTTATGCTTTTTTCGTGCTGAATGACTTATTTCTAAGAAACTTATGAGCACATCTCTGGTAAACACAAGATTTAAAGTGGTGCTTTGTGTGATTCTTTGTGGAGAATCTCAGTTTTACAGATCTGTCGATTAAATCAACGAATCAGTTCGTCGACAAAGAATCGTATGAGTGTTAGTCGATTAAGAATTTCTCTGGTCGAGGACAGCCCTAGATTTTATACCTTTATAATTATGTAAGAATAAAAGTAGACAAGATCTGGATTCTTTACAACAGAGGGTGATAATTTGGTCAAATATGACATAGTATAGCCCAGTTTTACCTATATAGTATTGGTTTTCACTAGGGCTGACCCGAATGCTCCGAGGCTTCAACCGTTGCCATGGTAATCGACCTTCAAATCAGTATTCGAGAGCTTCGTTTTTTTATATGCAAGTATGCAATCATAATGTATAAATCCCAAAATAGCCCACGAAATAAGGAATAATCCCAAATTATTCATATTCAACATTAAACAGTTATTCTCAGACATATATCGCTGTTTTTAAGGTGTTTACAGACAGCGGCGCGGTCACGAAGCTTCGAATACCTTTGAATATTTCTACAATCCTAGTTTTCACTCTGACTCATTTGCGTAATTCTCCCAATACTTAGCATGCCACACACATGCAAACTGCTCTGCATCTACCGGTTTGCTTTTAATCGACAGCACTTTTAACCAGTAGCACAACTTGTTGACGTTTCAATCCACTGACATGTTCATGCACGTCCACGCAGCAGCAGTTGTTAGTGTTTGTCAGCCGGCACCCATCGGGCCGATTCCTCTGGGATATTCTGCCTTTATAGACGAGGCCTTGCTGCCGTCTGAATGTGATATATAGCTACGTTTTGCTCAAATGCTTCCCAGCAGGTTGGAGGGTTAAAGTGGGATGGATATGAGCATCCCTGACAGCACGGGTCCTTCTCTCTGCTCAGCTCTGCTTTCTCTCTGCACCTCCTGTGCATGCGAGCAGAAAGAGCGAGTCTGGAGGAGTCGTGATGCCCATCTCAATGAGGGGAGGGGGTGGACGGGTTGGAGCGGGACAAAAAGGAGGGAGGTGGTGCGCAGCGCGGCGGAGGAGAGATGTTGCAAGTTGTAGCACACAGAGAAACCCAGAGGGACCGTTATCAAAAAATAAAAGAGTGAGAGGGAGAGAACAGGAAGGAGACAAGCAGTGAGCCTGGAGGAGGCGTGATGCTCATCTTAATGTGGCAGCATGCTAGAACGAGATCAGTGTTCGAGACAGAAGGTAAAAAATGAGATTTGAGTCAGGCTGTGCCACCAGTTACTGGAAAACTGGGGTTTCTAGTTACACTAGCTTCAACCACTTGAAGTACAATTGGTTTCTTCACAGCTGATAACTAGTTCTGTACATTTCAATATGTCACATTTCAGTTAAATTAAGACAAGTATTCAGTTGTAATGCAACGTTGTTTGTTCTCAGCACAAATCAAGAAGGGGGGGGTTGCATTACGTGCTCGACTACACAACCCCTGCACAAAATCCACCTCAGCAAAATCTGTATAGCGAGTGACCTTCAAATAGCAATTCAGACAAGACCCAGATGTACGCATGAGCTTTTAACAAGCTTTTATTAAAAGTCACGGGGCCAGATCTGGCCGTAGGTGGAGTCATCGCTTCGATTTGGCATTAGGGGCAGACGGTCTCTGCCCGGTCAGGATCACCTCTCCGCTCGACACCAGAGCCCTCCGACTCGAGGAAACTTTCCTCAACGCATCTACGGCTCTTCCTGCAAGAGAAGGATGGAAGTGCATCATCACTTTGACACGTTCACAATCTGACAAGTATCCGTTTTGATACGTCATTTGTCAAAGAAAAAAAAATGTCCAACAGTCTCTGGTTCAAGCTCTTGCAAAGTGAGGAGCTGCCTTCCGGTTTTTCACCGTGGGCAAAGATCCAACTTTTCCTCTCGTTATCAATTCAGGGATACAGATTACAATTGATTTTTTTTCACCCCCCCCCCCAAATTTTAAATTCATTTACAGCGTGATACTCCGTGTGGAACATATGGAAAGTTAATGAAAGCCAGGGGATTGTGGCGCCAACAACTTATTTGGCAGCCTGCCGTGGCTTAATGAAGCTTATAGCAGAACACTAAATTTCATGACATTGACGAATTACCTCTGGATTGTCGGGCATTTCATAGACTCAATTTTGAAAAACTGTAGAGTTGTTAGTCGAGCTACTCACGTTGCCGGTGGCATGGCTGTTCACAGGAGTTTGTGCTGCTGGGGTAACACACTGCCGTAGCACAATGGATGAACACCTGAAAGAGTTCGCAAGTTGCACATTTGGTCAAGGGAGCCACAATCATAACGTCAGTTAAGTTACTGATGCCATTGAATAACCGTACCGTGTCTTGCCGAGGCGTAAAGGTGCTTTGATCCACAAACGTGAACATTTTAACGATTATACGTTTGTGGTGCGTTGGGTATCGAAGCCCAGAGGAGCCGTCCACAGGCACCACGGTGGTCAAGTAACGGTCATCACCGTAGGGACACCTGGAGCCAACGAGAACTCGTGTTTAACACACAATACTGAAATTGAAAACACCCATGTTAAATAATAAATATAAATATATATGATAAATATACCCATCAACCAGGAGGTCCCACTGTGGCAGGCTGTGAGGATCTAGGGTGGAGGTGGCCCAGCAGTGCTCCAGGTTCAGGACAAGGTTTGGATCAGACCTCTCCAGGATGTTCACCTCAACGTAGACCGGTTCCCTCAGCAGTTTAGTGATCGGATAGTCTGCCGGAGTGTAGAAGGAGCTATACGCCGCCTCTTCTGCAATCGAAATAGCAGTTTTAGTATGTCAGACATTCTGCAATAGCCGGCGACGTGAAAATAACGCTCTGGTGCCGCTCACCCTCCAGACATCCCTTTGAGTGACACTGCCCGTTGCCCAGTCGGAGCTCCACTCTGAGGGGTCCTAAAGCGGCGACCGGCACAGGTGGAGGAACGGCGTTCACCTCCATGACGAGAGCCTCCACGGCCGTGCTAGAATACCGACACTGAAACAATAACCTGGTGGTGAAGAGAGCAGGAGCCGTTACATCTCAGGAAACCTCAGCGGGCCACAAAACCAATAATGGATTTTTACTCTAACTCACTCAAAATGGCTGTCCCTGGTGATTGATCCTCTGGGTCCAATTCCCACTTCATATGAGGAAGACATGTGGTTCTCGTACACCACGTAACCCTCCTCGTCCTCCTGCAGGAGGGAAAACATGAGTGAATGAAGTAAAAACATGGCAGACAGTCGTTTTCAAGCTTCATAAATGGGAGAATTATGCTCTGATTTCTCAAGCTGAAGTCATTTTTTGACATTTTATAGCACAAAAAAAATGATTTAGTCTCAGACTTTTAACTTCTCACATATTAGCTAAAGCAAAGACTGCACCAACCTTACCTTGAGCGTAGTACCACACGCAGTCGCAGGGAACTGAAAGATGGCGAAAGCGGAGGTGACGCCCACGGGGGAACAGGAGGGGTCATTTGTTTCCAGCAGACTGACTGACTCCACATCTATGTGGGGCAGAGTGGCATCTCGAGCCACTACCACCACAAACTGGCCATCCCTGGTACACTGCACAGTCACTGTGGGCGGGGAGAAAACGGATGAAGATTTTACACTCACCATGTAAAGTTTGTTTGAGAGGCACTATAGAGAGAGAGAGCACGGATACCTGCTTTCCCATAGTAGCACCGCTGCCCATCAAAGCAGCAGTTTATGTTTGCACACTGCTCGGCGGTGATGTCGTCGGTCCCACACTGGATCTTGTTGGACTGCTCCACCTGGCATTTATCAAAGGGCGCTGCAGGTGGAGGGACCTTCAGCTGTTGCTGAAGAGGAAGAAGAGGCGGTTGGTGTTGCTGCAGAGGCAGCGTCCAGTGATGCTGGGCAGTAACATCACGAGCCAAAACAACAACCACCACCACACCAAACAGACACTTGAAAAGCTCCATCATGGTAACTGCACCAAACCTGCAACAAGACTACCCATGGCTCTGAGGCAGCCTTTATACATGATTGATTCGGTGTTGTTTGCTGAGAGAGCTCCGCCTCTCGTCGTTAGGAGTCAATTGTGCGGCAGCCTTGTAGAGTTAATCAGCTGGGAGCTGACAGGTTGAGCTTATGGTCTGCTCATCTGTCTGAAAAGAGTCAGAGCTGAGAGGATGTATTTTGATAAAAAAGAATGGAGTTGCAGGCAGAGAATTTCCCGACACCTGGCCCTGTTTACTCTCCGTTTGAACCTCAGCGTGTTTACACAAGATGACTATCTTTACTGTGACCCAACACTGAATTATGACATCTCTCTCACTGCCTCCCACTTGCACCACCTGTATAAAAGCTGTCTTTTTTTCTGTCTTTTTCTCATGCACACAGATGTATGGGCGGTACACCCAGGAGCTGGGTGTGTATGCCAAGGAGGAAGCGGCCCGCCTACGGGATGGAGGAGTGCGGGATGGCGGGGGACTGCGGAGGAACACCAGCGTTCGCAGTCGTGCCGCAGATCTGCTGGACTATGAGAAAGACCCCTGTGCAAAGTGCCATTGTAAGTGATGATCGGTGTGCGACGAGCCCCTAAATCTTCTTTGAGTGTGCAGGTAGTGCTCATGTTGTGAGGGTCAGACCGAAGCAAAAACAAAGTGGATCTAGTGTGTGTGTGTGTGTGGGTGTGTGTGAGATTGTAGCACTCCAGCATGTGTGAAAGTTGTGTGAAAACATCGACTTCTTTAAGAAGTATAGCAGCAGAGCGGCTACCTGACACGAGGGAGCAGGAGAGGATGTGAACATGATTAAATGTGATTAAATTTGACCGATCTGAGCAATGACCTCCAGCCAACAAGGGCTGTCTCAATGTCAGACAAAGACAGCCCCCTCTGCTGGCTGCCAGCGGCCCACCACGTACACCGTGTCTCTGTGTGTGTGTGTGTGTGTGTGTGTGTGTGTGTGTGTGTGTGTGTGTGTGTGTGTGTGTGTGTGTGTGTGTGTGGAGAGAGATGTTTGCTTTGCTGTGTATGTGTGTGTGTGTTTGTGTGAGCAGGACTCTGATCTGAACTGTCAGATTATTTTATGTCTAGTCTCCCCAGATGACTGCAGATAAGGGAGTGGCACCAGGAGAGAGCTCCACTTCAGACAGATGTGCTCAACAATAAAGGAGTGACAGATCCTGACGCCTATTTTTATTTGTACTTTATTCAACCTTCATTTATGAAAGTTCCTGAAATCAAAGAGGGTTTTTTTTTTTTTGCAAGTCAACAGAGCAGCAACGCGTTTCTTAAAGGGTCAGCTCACCCAAATGGAAACATTAGAACACTTTTTGCTTTGGAAATAGTCCCCATATAAACTATTCACACTGACGTCTGGGGATTATCCGCACTGACAAGGACACTGTTTCTGGAAAGACACGCTGCAATGTCATTTTTCAATGCTCCACAAATTAAATTCCCCTCACCACACCATACGCATTGTGTTTATGTGGTGGATGAAACTCAGCGATGAATACCTTAAAACCTAACGAAATAAAGCCCAAATGATCTGCCTGACTAGATGGTACTAGAGGAGAGTGAGAAGACATGTTGAGGTTGTGTGATTTTAGTTAGAGCTAAAAGGTGTTGATTCATCTATTAGTTGATAAATTACTTGCAAACTGGTATTTGAAAATAGACTATTTGATAATTTGTCTTTTTTTTTAAGCAAAAAAAAACCCCAAATGACCTTGAATCTTATTGAATGTGAGAATGTCTTAAACTAAATATCTTTGGGTTTTAGGGGTTTAGATATGCTTAAAAATCATAGAAAAAATGACGCTCTTCATAATTGCATAACTGCCGAGCTGCTAATAGCTAATTCGGCATACTTAATGGTACCAATTTGCAAAAATGTAAACAAAAATAAGCTAAAAAATATACTGGGCTCAAGTTTTAGCCCACCGTGTAACTCATTGAATCCATGGCGACATTATACTTCCTGTTTACATCCCCTAAATTATGGGGAAATTAGTTGCGGTAGGGCTGGGCGACAATTCAATATGATCAATGGAATTTCGTGATTAAATCATATATCGAGATCTTGTGATACACAATTATGTCATCTAAATTGATCATAACAAGCACATACTAAGTAAAATTCCTCAGAAAATCTTATCATTTTGCACTAAAGTTGTTAAATAAATGGGAAAACACGGTATGTAATTCACACAAGAGTATAGAAAACCATGGGGTTATTTCATATAGACTTATTGAATCATCAGAAAAACATGCTATATCGTGATATATATCGTTGTTCAGTTGGCTAAATTCTGTCTTGGTGGGGTTAGGCTCAATGTAAGACGTTAAAAACCTGTCTTGGACCAAATGAGTAATCAATAAATTGTTAGTCGCACCCCCAGATTTGGTTAAACTGAGCCTTTAGATACAAAGCTCAACACATAAAGTCTTAAAACATATGAGATAACATCAGTAAAAGTGAGACAATGAAAAAAGGAGAGAAAAGGCAGTTTGTTCTCACACTTGTTTTCACAAATGAGCCTGCGTGGCTGCTTTCCAGCATCCGTTTCTGCCTCCTTGCCCTTGTGACGAGTGATCTGATTAAAGCTCGATGCGTTGCACCATAGGTGAGAGCTACACTATATCAGTCTAGCATCCCTCGCTCGCCGTAATGGAAGCCATTTAAAACAATCACTCTCAGATCAGGAGCCAGCCGGAGTGATTTGTGTCCTCTCCGCCTGCGTGCCGTGTGCTCGTAGATCAAGTGGTGTTTGTATTTTTAGACTCGTCTTTAGATAGACGCTCTCTCAGGCTGGACTGGTTGTACTGTTTCCTTGTTAAGTAACATGTAAGGAGGAGAACCTTCACATTTGGTTGCAAGTGGGAGTTTTTTAGTGTTTTCCTCTCATGTATCTGTGTGGGAACATCATCTCTGTGGGTGATGGACTACGAGTGTGTGCCTCGGCTCAGATCGGTATCTGGAGCCGCAGCTTTTGAACAAGGCAGCCTACACATGCAGCCAAGGGCTCTGCTGCCGGTCGTGATGGAGAGCTAAAAACATGCACTGCCTCACTGCGTTTATTTTGACTCACAGGGTGAATCTTTCTGTGATTTTTCTAGCTGACGTTACTCAGATCTAGCATCACTGTGCATTATGTCATGCGTTCAGTGGCTTTGCACCTTTTCGAATATACTGTTTATAGGTGAAAAAGCTTTTAGTATTCTCCATGATTACAGCTTCAGGTGATGGAGCGCAGGACTATAGCAGAGGTGGAGAAATGTCTGGCGTTGGGTGTGATTTTTATAACGGGATCATGAGAAAGACATCTGTGATCGCCACTGAGCCTGCGGATGTGAGCGAGAGCCAAGATGCACACGGAAGTATGTGGCTCTGCAGGTGCCAGACAAGATGTGTGTGTGTGTGTGTGTAAGAGAGAGAGAGACAGGAATAAAGAGAAGCTTTTGGGAATGTGACTTTCCCCAGCTTCGTCCAATGAACTGTGAAATAAAAAATTATAGATCCAGTGAAGAACACGACAGTCTAATCTGCACAGATAGATTTATCTTTAAATATTTCTGGTGTGTCCACTGTGTGATGGGTTTGTCTGCACATGAGTGCGTTTGTGTGTGTGTGTGTGTGTGTGTGTGTGTGTGTGTGTGTGTATATGTCCTCTGTTGGCAACCCACCATCCAGCAGGTGGCCTGGCTGCCGGGCAGCTCGCCACGTCATGCACACAGTTGTGCCCCACCTCCCTCCGGAGACTCAGCATATACCCCCGTGACCTGAATCCTGCACCAGAAAGACTGCTGCAATGTCGGTCTTTCTTCATTTAGCATATCGATTATTATGTCTATACAAAAGCGGCGTCATTCAGTCAACAAGAAATACGTGTGAACATGATGGTGAAGGTGGAGGAGTGCTCTTTTCCTATAATTATAAACATATTGTACAAGCAGCATATAGTCACACATTTAACAGATTGTAGAAAAAGAAAAGTACAATCATGAGAGTTAAAACAAGTCAAAGATAATGGGGATAACAATGTATGTGAGATTTCTGTTACATGTTATATTTGATTTTAGAAATAGTTTGGAGCCATTCTTTCATATTTAGAGCTTTTTGAAATTTTCCATGAAGAAAATGTCCAGATGAAAGAGTTTAATAGAGCTCAATTCAGCCTTAAAGGATACGTCTGTTGATGTTCTATATTTTTGTTATTATCAACAGATCACATGCAAAAAAAACCAGCGAAGTTTTAATCCCTCTCTGACATCCCTGCCTGGTCTGTGGCTCTCAGCCTCGAGCCCGTTGGTTCCTAATCAAGATGTAAACCTTTTAACTGGTCACATTTCATAAAAAAAAACACCTGGGCACTGTAGTTTTTATCAAACGTCAGACAAACAGGAGTAAATAATGCATTTGTTGGGGATTATTTTCAATTGTGGATCAATACACATGTATTGTACAAGTTAGTATTTATGGCAGGCTGTATGTGGGATGCACTCAAAATGTCCTTCAGTGTCCATGTTCATTATATCAAAGAAACACATGTCATGTTGATTAATCACAATTGACAGAAAACTAATCAGCATATTAATGAAGTTGTTTGTCATGCACAAATGCCAAACAGACTGTTCCAGCTTCTCAGAAGGGAGACTTTGCTGTTTTTCTATGTTTTACATTATATAAGAAATAATATTGTGGGGTTTTGGACATTTGATGGCATCACCTAGAGCTTTGGGAAATTGTGACAGGGCTGCGACTAACAATTATTTTCATTGTTGATTAATCGATTAGTTGTTTTGGTCTATAAAATGTCAGAAAATGATAAAAAATTCCCAAAGCCCAAAATGACATCCTCAAATGTCATGTTTTGTCCACAACTCAAAGATATTCAGTTTAGGAGGAGTAAAGAAACCAGATAATAATAAAAAAAAAAAAAAAAAGACTAAAACCAAGCAATCAAAAAATAACTGGCAGATAACTGATGATGAATTGTTAGTTGCAGCTCTAAAAGTCACAAAGTGCAGCGGTGTGGGTCAATGATGCGTTTAATAGTTTTGGAACAATAATGTAATGGAGCGCTCCGACACAAAGAAATAAACTCCATCTTGTTTTTATTATACAGACAATACTCATAGTATTAGTAGGATCAACTCATTGGTGTTTATGTGAGGCAAAGAGCGGTGGGGACAGGTAGTTGGTAGTAGACTAGCCGACAACACCACCTGGGGACCTGCACCCCAGGAAATACTAAACAAAACCTTGAATACTTTTCAGGTAAATGGATAAAGGCACGCAGATTCATTACTGATGAGGCAGAGACGAGTTTGCAAAAGAAGTGAAATTTATTATAATTAATCACAGAAAAAGCACCAAGTAAGAAGAGACTGGAGCTGTAGGGAAAGAAAAGATGATTACACGGATTAAAGATTACATTACAGTGATTAAAATTGTTCTTCGTTTAAACGATATCTAAAAAGGCCTAATACAAAATTTTAAATCTAATGTGACCTTAAAATAGTACAGCTGCTAGTCCAAAATTAAACTAAACAAAACTAAGCTGAGGCCACTGTTGGAGAGGCAGACTACACTGAGGAGGGTGCACGGGTGCTACCACTTACTCATAATGGGTGCAACACAGCAAACATCACAGCAGAACTATGGTGCAGCCTCCCAACAAAGTGACTCTCAGCTTCTGAAAGAAAAAAAACTACAAAAAGAATTAGACAACTAAACAATAAACACAAACAACCCAATTGGTTAAAAGGCAAAATAACTCAAACCAAACTAATAAACTAGGACAAAAGAAAATTACTCAAACAAATCAAAAGTATTTTAAAGGGACAAAAACAGTGAGTATAAATAAGGGATATAAATGGGGCAAAAACAGCAGCAGTGTTATTTTACAGCAGCCTAAAATGAAACACAAATATTAACAGGGCTAATAATGCTGCAACTTAATGTTACTCAATACTGAGCCACCCTCCTCACCACCACGGGGCATCACAAAGACTTGTTCAGCAGAAGCAGTGGAACCGTGGGCCAGTAAGGGATGTGTCACACAGTAAAAGCTAAAACCAAAAATCTAACTAAACACATGATTTAAAAGACAAACTAGAGTTTAAAACAGCAATTTCACAAACCTGCAGCACCACCAACACTACAACAGCATGCCAGGCAGAAGCAAGAGGACTGAACAGGCCCCGGGTGCCTTATATAGCCGGGCCTGATTAGTGGGTTGGTGGAGGAGGAGTCAGGTAAGGGGCTGCGTTCAAGAACTGCAGACACGATTAAGGGAACCAAAAAATGTACCTTACTACAACGAGATAAATATGCAATATCACCAAGTGATCACTCTCTTTCCCACCACCCTGTTTTACTGTCATCATCACATCTGTTGCTCTCTTGGTTTCTCCGTCACTATACGACTTCCAAGCAGTACAAAAAAAACAAAATAACTTGATGTGCCTCGACTGCAGCGTTTTTATGAAATATGGATCTGGTTAATGTGTTAGTGGCACATTTCAGCGTCTCATCTATGAACGGTCTGGATGCTGAAGTGAATTCCAGGCTTTGGCAGTGTCCGCAGACAAGAGAGAGGAAATGAGTCCAGTGATGCCTCTTTTAGCTGACCCAGCTCAGAGTTATACACTATAATGTAATAACCGTGACCCAGCTTTGTTTTGTATTCTGTATTCTGTATGTGTGAGGTGGATGAAGATAAAGCAGTGCTCTCACTATCAACCTAATAACCTCCTTTAGTTTGTTATTGTTCTTTCACTGCTCACTCTCTGCGTGCAAATAGATAAAATCTCTACTCATTGTCTTTATAATACACCATTCTTCTTTAGTTTGTGAACTTTTATTCACACAGCATGAGAATAATTGTTTGTTTTTCCCCATTCTTTATTTGTTTGAAGATTTATAATAAACCCTCATCCACACTTTTATTTCCTCCAGGTTCGACCAATGTAATGGACTTTTTCTCAGGTATCGCCGCCCTCAAAGAACTGTCAGGAAACATTCAGAATGATGAATAGAATAGACATTAATTTGCTGCATCTTGTCTATAAATCTCTCAATAGTTTAGGACCAAAATACTTACCATATAAAACCTATAATCTGGTGGTCTGCTAACTAGGCATGGAACAAACATGAACAAACTTCCAGAAGATGTGTTTTAAGACATGGAAATACTCTTCTTTGAATAATAATTGGTCTGATGTGGTTTCTCCCAGAAATAAATATCTATTATCTCATTAAAAATTGGGCGAAAGGGATAAAATCTATCATCACAAAATGTGCATTTTATATCACAAAAGTGATAAACATCCTGATATAGTTAATATAACAAATACAGTCATATTTTAGATTGAGAGAGTATTTATAGATAACCACACACTAATGTCTCTTTTTGGCTAAATACCTGACAATTGTCCAGTGATGCAAAAATACTTCGAATCCAACACTCCCATGCATCAGCCCTACTCATTGAACACTTACTGGCCTAATTTAACTAGCTATCACAAGTATATATCAAATATATATAACTTAAAATGTATTAGATTCGGTGCATACATGACATTTGACCTCTGTAGTTAACCCATCATTAGGAGCAGTGGGCTGCTGCAAAGCGCCCGGGGAGCAACTTGGGGTTCAGTGTCTCGCTTAAGGACACCTCGACATGCAGAAAGTAGGACTGCATTCTTTTAATAAGTGTTTCAGTATTGTGTTTTCCGTTTAATATACTTAATGCATTGCAGTATATAAAGCGCTTTGGGTATGAGATGTACAAGCCCCTTCCGTTCATCCCCTTCTCCTCCGTCACTACACATTTGTTTCTTTATTTTCCTTCCCGTCTGACACAGCTGGTTCTTCTCAGTCTCACACCAACAAATATCTCCCCTCAAGTCTCTTTTCATTTCAGAGATTTCACTTCAGCTTTTCCCCCCCGTCTCCCCCTGTCTCTGTGCCCTCAGTGTGTGCGTCTCGCTGCCAGAAGTTCCTGATCTCGCGGGTGGGGGAGGACTGGATCTTCCTCATTCTGCTGGGGCTGCTCATGGCTCTGGTCAGCTGGGTCATGGACTACGCCATCGTCTTCTGCCAAGAAGGTAGGAAAGAGCCAGAGAGCCGGAAAGAGCTACACAGACAGGTGGATAGACGGGACGGTGAATAAAGGGCTGTTCTCACAGAGGCTGTTAATCCATGAGGAGCTTTCAGGCTTTATAGCAAACAGCTAAGAGGTCTTGTCAGGTGTGGTGTGAAGGTAGATGGTAAAATATGAATACAAATTGCTGCAGACTTATATTGATCTTGAGCTAGCTAACAAAGTGGCTTTCATTAATATTAATACAATATAAGGATCAATAAAGTCTCCCATGTAGCTTCAAATGCATCAATCTTAACACTGACACTTGAATTAATCCACCAGGTGCTGACGTCCAAACTAATTAACTATAAAGAAAATTGTGAATGCAAAAAATCTCTGAAATGATTAACCCTTAATAACACAGTACATTAGATACCTATTTGATGTGGTAAATGAAAAATGTTTTAATGTTTTAAATCAAATTGTTTTTCTTTCTCACTTGTAAATCATGAAAATAACAACAGAGTACATTTGCATTAAAAAAACATAGCTTATAAAACACAATTTAATATTACAGATTGATTTGTTTAGATAAAGCCGAAGGATAAAAAGTTATCCAATATTTCACATGAAAGCAAAAACAAATACTATAAATTTTTGCAGGAGAACTTGTTTTTTCATCCGTGCGTCCTCTGACGACCCCTCAGATTTATCTCGTGACCCTTCGGAGGGGCCCGTCCTCTATAGGTTGCAAACCACTGGACTAAACTACCACACTGTATAGTTAAAACTGGCTCCACCTGGACAAGCTCGGTACTAAAAAAGCTATTTACACATTGTTGCATCAGCATTAATACTCAAGTTATATATGATAATATTCTGTATCAGCCACAGGGGCCATTTGTCTGTGTAAAGACTAGCATCATTTTACCTAAAGTAGTACATTTTGTTGATAATAATTGTGAATACAGGAATTTTATTTGTAATGGGGTGATTGTGCATTGTTGTATTGGTACTTTTACTATATTATTGGCTCTTCTTATGCAAGAGTGGTGTTTTCTCATTTATCCACTAGTAGAAAAACTCTGCTTTTAGGTGTGAAAAATGCCGACATAATGTAAGGAAAAGGTTGCATTTGTGGATGTAGATATTTCACACATTCAAGAAACGCTTCCTCTAATGTGTTTTATGAAATGGTAATGATGAGGAGGAGGAGGCCACAAATCTGATATAGGTGCAGAGAAATACATGAATAAGGCAGAGAACGGAGGTCAAAGGGCGGTAATATAAAAATAATGTATTCATAACAGATGAATCTTATTAGATGGGTCGTTAAAAGGTTTAGCTTTCTGCTATATTATACTGAGATGAAGTTACGTGTGTGTGTGTGTGTGTGTGTGTGTGTGTGTGTGTGTGTGTGTGTGTGTGCAGCACAGAAGTGGATGTATGGCGGACTGGACAGTAACATGCTCCTGCAGTACATCGCCTGGGTCAGTTACCCCGTAGTGCTCATCACTTTCTCGGCAGGATTCACACAGATCCTGGCGCCTCAGGCTGTGGGTAAGACACACACTCACACACACATTTAAACTATTCATGCATAAACATATGTTTTAACATCTCTAATTCCTGGTCACATATCTGTGTTTGAATAATGTAATTGGCTCTATAATGCACCATAAGTCCTCCAAGGACATGCCGCATGCGTCTTAGTGGTCACGTGTGCAGGAAATCCATACGATGTACCTCTGATGAGATGTGCATACAGAAAACTTTATGAATATCAATCAGCTTTGCCCCTCACCCATCTCCCTTCGCTCTTCGTTTATTCCCCTCATCCCTCTCTTTAATTGCTTTCTTTCACCTCACCTTTTCTCTCCCCTCCATCATCATCCCACCTGGCATCTCTTTCTCTTTCATCTCCCAGGTTCAGGTATCCCCGAGATGAAGACGATACTGAGGGGGGTGGTCCTGAAGGAGTACCTGACGTTTAAGACGTTTGTGGCCAAAGTCATCGGTCTGACCTGCGCTCTGGGCAGCGGGATGCCTCTGGGGAAGGAGGTAGAGGGTTTCTCTTTCCTTCATCACAGTCTTCTTGGCTGCACAAATTACACTTTGACAGATTGCCTGACAGCTTTTGAAGTTTCCTGTTGGGGAGGATATAATAATTTTCTCATTAAAGTCACTGCTGTGAAAATAAAAAAAAGTGATTTACTGCTAATAACACTTACATTTCCCATTTGGGGGTTATAAAGTTGTTTGAATCTGAGTCTGAGCAGGCTCTAATCGTACAGGTTTGTAGCTGCGAACAGCAGCTCTATAGCTCGCTCTGTCGGTCGGTCCACAAAAATTTCCCCACCCTTTGGCGGCCACATCTTTCGCCCTAGGAGGCTGAAATTTGGCATGGAGGTCAAGTGTGTGAAGGTGTGTGTTCATGCAATTCGCAAAAAGGGGGTGTGACAGTGAGAGTGGCCTGTAGCGACTACTATCGATTAAAAAGCCAAAAAAGTCCAGATGCGTTTTACTGTTTATTAAATTAAAGGAATTACAAACAATAAAGCTAACTGGAATAACTAAACGTGAAGTGACGGTCAACAGAAATTATCCAAACCTATCTCACCCTCTTTGTCTAACTCCCGCGGTCCAAGTGAACAGGTAAAACTAGGTGAAACCACACCTAATAATAATAATAATAATAATAATAATAATAATAATAATAAACAGCAAGCTAAATTCACACTTTTGCTCCTACATGGCCTATAACAAAAAGGTGCATGACTTCTAAACAGATTCATGTACCATGGCCAAATCGTTTGACTCTTGTGGGAGGCATCATAGCACTCAGCAGACTTCCTCTTTCATTGGTGTGGGTAAGCTCTGCCCCTTAAGCCACGCCCTTTTTCATAACTCATGAACCATGCATGCACGTACGTACTGCTCTGCTAAAATGTGCTTTCAGTCACATCCTGTCTACTAACCTCCTGATCTCTCTCCATCCTCCCTCTCAGGGACCCTTCGTTCATGTTGCCAGTCTGTGCGCCGCTCTCCTCAGCAAATTCATGGCTCCTCTCTTCGGTAGGATTTACATGGTGAGGACGGTAACCACGTTTAAAAAAGAAATGCAGATTTCCTGATGCACAAATTTAAACCTGTTTGAAGCTTTTAAGGACCGATTATGTCTCTGACTGGAACATTCACCGGTGATGTTTCCTAATTAAAGCTGAAGTAGGCGAGATTGGAGCAAATGTGATTCAAAAAAGCTATTTTTATAAAACGGTCGCTGTATCGTGACAGTAGTACATGAAACAGGTAACCTGAAAAAAATCAGTTTCATTATGACCAAAGCTATCTTTTACAGGATTGCACTGCCCACTACAAAACATGGAGCAGCTGAGAGTTAAAGGTGCTAAATTTGAAATTCGGAGCATCTATCGACTCCACACGGCTCTCAACATGGCGACGGCTGAGGCGGCGGCTCGCAGCTAACAGTAAAAACAAGGAAAAGTGCTAAATGTTAACCTGAGCGGGAACCGGAGGATGGGTGCTACGCTTCCGTCGGATGGAACAGCGTTATCGGCTGTAACCGCCGTATGAGAGCAGTGCAGAGCGGTGTCCCTGATTAATGCTCTGGATATCATATAGAGCACCTTTAAGGGCTACCTTTGGGGATCTAACCAGGGACCATCACATCACAAGCCCACTTCTTATTTAAATCACATTTACTACTGATGATTTATGTTGGAAACATTCAAAATAAATTGTGCGTGCACTGGAAATATCTCAACATAACATCTCTTCGTCTATGTTGAACCTAGTTACTGTGATTTAAAAAGACAAAAACAGATTTAAAGTATTGCAGGCCTGATTTCTCCTTTAATCCTTCCACTTATTGTAAAGCTGAGGTGGGAAATGAGGCAACATTAACCCACATGGTAGGATTTTCTTGATCTTTGTGTCTTGTCTTTTGGTCTTCAAAGGTGTGAAGCTGCAAGAAAACACACACACACACACATTCACAGTTATTCTTTAAAAAGTCTGTGATGTTTTACTTCACTGTTTGCCGTTCCCCAGGACATACTCTCACCTCCACTCATGTGAGACGAAACACCGTGGGCTGCTGTCTGTTTCTACAGTGGACAGTGGGCTCTGCTTCTCCTCCATGTACCAGCAGCATCACCATCAGTACGGAGGAAGATAGGCTGCAGTGATGAGGAGGAAGAGAAACTCATGTCAGCACAGTTAGACAGACTGAAATAGTCCAGGGGGGGTCGACTGTGCAGCTATTAAACATAATCAGTCTGGGAAAATGTTAATGCAGTTCACTGCTGAATCAAGACTGTGTTTGCTGGAGCTCATTCGCCGCTTGTTTGATTTTGCGTGGTTTGGATAATAAGTTGGATGTCTTCCAGGAGCAGAAACACAAGGTAACCTCTACACTCATTCATATTTCTGTCCTTTTTTTTCCTACTTTCACTGCTAAAGGAAGAGCCCTTTGAGGGAAGCAAGGTATGACATGCACGAGTCAGATAGTTTTCTTTATTGCCAATTCCATCAACGTTAATAACCTATGCTGTCCATTTCAGAAGCAGAGATAGATTGATGCTTTTCCATTTGTCTGTTCTGTTCAGTGAGCCGTCACAGCGAGGCATCGATCTTTGCCGTCTTTGCTTCTGTACAAACATGTCATTCCCATCATTTCAACGCTCAATCCTGGCTTTTCAATTATGGCCTCCTATATCCCAACACTCATCTATGTGATGTCATTGAATGTGCAAAGATACAGCAGCAGCTTCACAGTGAAACTGTTGCATTTGTAAACAGTTGGTGACTTTGGTTTTTCATGAGTAATGCATTTGTTTTGTATTCTGTGTTTGTGGCATTTGCACGCACACCTGTTGGGATTTGTGTGTGTGTGTGTGTGTGTGTACCTGTGTGTATATCTGACTCCTGTCGGACAGAACGAGCTGAGGAACACAGAGATGCTGTCGGCTGCCTGTGCAGTGGGTGTGGGCTGCTGCTTCGCTGCCCCTATTGGAGGTAAGACAACATGGCTGCGGCCTCTGATTGAACGCTATCTAATTATGGTAGATAATTACAGGGGCAAATTAGATGAGGAGAATATTTACCCCCGCTAGCAGGAGAGCAGTTGCCAATCTTGGTCAGTCCGTCTGTCTAACTGTTTGATTCAGAGCAACATACCGTAACTCAGCAACTATTGGCCAGATTGACATTAAATTTAACATCAACAGTCACGTTAAAGGATGTTGTTTTAGGTGACCTTGTGACCTTTCCTTTAAAGCCTCTGTCAGGGTAAAATTTACCCTTTGATCCATGTCAAGAAATGTAGATAAAAAACTAATTTGCGGTGGTTATTCAGTCTTGTGAAGGGCTCATTGCCTCAGTGGAATATAGTCTCAAAAAAGTATATAATGCAAGTCTCCTTCAAAGATAATCCAAGGCACACTGTAGGGTTTGTGCAAAATTAAAATGCTATTATTTTACATGGCAATATGTATTTAAAATGACTAATTTGTGTTGGTTATCTTAAGATGATGAATCCTAATTGATAAAAAAACACAAGTTGCACTCAGCAGCTGTTCTGGAGCTTTCTAATTGTATCACATTGTCTTACTCTGCTGATGGAGTTGCTTCATTTATGAAAAATGTAGATTTGTAGATGTATTCATATTTCCATTTTGGCCATTTATCCATAATGGCTGTTTCAACCATTTCTTGAACGTCTTTTAAGTGTGTGTGTTTGTGTGTTGCAGGGGTGCTGTTCAGTATTGAGGTCACTTCAACGTTTTTTGCGGTGAGGAACTACTGGAGGGGCTTCTTCGCCGCCACCTTCAGTGCCTTCATATTCAGAGTGCTGGCGGTGTGGAACCAGGAGGAAGGTAAGGGACAAATTATTTGTTTATCAAAGTCCATATTCCACTTTAAAAAAAAAATAAATATGAAAGTTTATTGAGGTTCAAGATATGCATCGGAAATTATTAATACATAAACTAAAAATGAATTAATTTTAAAAAATGTAAATTGAAATAAAAAATAATAACACAAAATAAATAAATAATAAACCCACAAAAACAAAGCAAAATAAATAAATACAGAACTAATGGCGACACCCAAACAGATCTCCATATAATGCAGATATGATGTGTTTTTTTCAGTCGTCTGGATTGATAATAAATAAGATATTTATAGGGAATATTATTTGAAAATTTGAGGTTTATCATACTTTATATTATTAATCACTTCATTGGGGCAAGGGGCAATATTTTTATTTAAAGCCAATATAATAATAATAATAATATATACCGATGTATACCTTTTGTATTTAAAAGTCAGTGTAATATATATGTACATCTGTAACAAGTAGACATATTGCTGTGCAGTCTACACAGAGTGACAACAATCATCTTTTTCCTCAGAGACCATCACTGCTCTCTTTAAGACCCGTTTCCGTCTTGACTTCCCGTTTGACCTTCAGGAGCTGCCGGCGTTCGCAATCCTCGGGTGAGTGTGTTTCTCTGGACTGAGGCCAGTTTAAACTGATCCAGGAGCAGTTTGGCCCTGAGTTACTGAAGAGATCTGAGTCTCTGTCTGTAGTCACCTCGTGGTCACATTCACATTCCTGCCAAGGGTCTGAAGGTTGATTTGTATTCGATGAGCGGGGCATGAAATTAACTTTTTACTCTGATGATTACAAGAAGAGAGTGTATCCAAATCATCACGTGCCAAATTTGATTTGTTTGATTCCAAAACGTTTTAATAGAGAAAAACAAGGAATTAACATCGATTGGCTTCCTGTCAAAGAGCCCCATAAAAGTGACTTTACCGGGCGCAATAAAATTGTATTTCAATGGCACTGTGATTGCTTTTCAGTTTAGCTGGTTTTGTTTCCGTTTCACCTTCAGCAGACCAAACAGGTGTGTCTTTGTCTGTCTGTAGGATTGCCTGTGGTTTTGGCGGCGCTCTTTTTGTCTACCTGAACCGGCTGATTGTCGAGTGCATGAGGAAACAGAAGACTATTAACAAGTTCTTGCTGAGGAAGTGAGTATCTGACTCCTAATGTGACACAGAACATTTACAACTTTGACATTTTTAGGAAATGCACTTATTCACTTTCTTGCTGAGAGTTAGATGAGAGGATCTCCCCACCATGCAAGCTACCTAGCTAATTAGCCAGCCAATCCATCCCGGAGCTGCGTGTGCGTTAGCTCTCTTTCCGACAAGCTGTGACCGCGCTATACGGCCCCCTCTGACGTGTGTTCTGTTGTCACCATAACGACTAACAACAATCGCCATTTTCTTTTGTACTTGTCAAATGACCACGGAAACAGTTTAATGTCCATTCTAATCCTGTTCTATTTCTGTGGGTATCAGTATTCTCATCTAATTTTCTGCAAGAAAGTGAATATGCATATTTCCCAAAATATTGTATTATTCCTTTAAAATCCCAAGAAATATTAAAGACACATCTAGAAAAGCCACATTTTCACCAGTTAAACTCTAACTAACCACGAGAAGGTCCTGCTCATGTGACCCTAAACTTGTGTTTAAAATTGGCTTTATTTCACAATGTTAATGTAATATTGGTAAATGTATGAATTGGGTCAGTTTCGTACATCACAGGGAGCTATTTATAGTTCTTCCACCCAGAAATCAAGCATGCACATATAGTGTGACAAGCACACCCATTAATGACCCCGCAGTCCATCTTTTCCTGTCAGGCGCCTGGTGTATCCCGCACTTGTCACCCTGCTGGTCTCCACTCTCACGTTCCCGCCGGGCTTTGGTCAGTTCATGGCCGGACAGGTGAGAAAATACTTTCACGCTCTTATGACAGCATGAAAGCCTGTTGTTGAATGATTGATGGTAATTTTAAATGAAGTGAGAGTTGGTTGCAGGTTGTGGGTCATTTCGTGCTCCTCTTATATTTGATAGCATAAGCTGTTCAATAGCTGCCAGGTTTCCTGATTTAGATAAAGACAAAGCAAAAGTAAAAACAAACTTCATCTTTTGAACAAATGCAACCAACAGAAGGAAGATGTTTATCCTCATATTCTTAGTATCATTTTATATTTAGGCTTTTCTTCTCAATATCTTTATAGATGCAACACTGCTGTATTTGTGCAAAAATAAAACTAAGAAATAAGCCTCTGGTTCAGATGAAGTGGATGCAGACACATCGTACTGCCACTGGAAACGTCTGACAATCGACACAACAAAGTGAAATGTAGTTTGAGTTTCTTTTTTTTTTAAGAAATGCAGAGCACACAATTTTTTTTGCTGGTGTTGCCTGTGCACCTGCCGCACTGCGCAATTGTCCTCCATAACAAGGCATTTAGATTCATCGTGAGCCTTTCAGACTGTCAAAACAAGAAAAAAATATCTGCTAGTGAGTTGAGTGAAAAACTTTTATTTGTCCTGTGCAGTTTTACAGGCAGTGACGCTTATTTATTGAAAAAAGGAATAAGACAAGTTGCTTAACTGGCATCAAGAAAGTTATGCTTGTTTCTAGACTATATATTTGTAACAAGTGGAGTTGTATTGTAAAGCAGGTGATATGATCTCACCTCGATAGCAGTTTATCATTTAAAAGTCAATAACATCCAAAATGTCCAGTTAAAATGAAGCATCTTTGCAGTGCACAGATTAGAAAATATATATTAAATTCCATTCAGTACACTTTATTTCTCCAGGATAATCCATTTAGTATCATAAGTGCTATCGTTAAAGGGATTCATTGAAAACAAACGATAAAATAATAAAACATATCAACCAGTAGTATCAGATGCAGCATTTTTGGCTGCAGGGATTTCCAGGAGATGTAGATCCCAACACAGCCTTTGCTGCTAACCTTTAAAGAGGATCTATTATGCTCATGTTCAGGTTCATACTTTTATTGTGGGTTTCTACTAGAACATGTTTACATGATTTACTGTTCAAAAACCACTTTATTTTTCTCATACCGGCTGTGCTGCAGCACCTCTTTTCACCCTCCGTCTGAAACGCTCTGTTTGATCTCCTGCCAAGGCAGGCATTGTAACGGGTAGTGGTTGGACCCAATTGCAGCACACAGGAGACCAGAAACAGTTGGTAATGACTTTTAATGCTCAGTAGGTTCACAGCAGAACAGGTAAAGCAGCGCACAGTACAGTTCGACAATCCAGAGATGAATCTCCACAGAGTCTCTGACTACCTGGTTGGTTCGGTGGGCCGAACCGGACCGAGACAGAGGTGAGTGGGCGGTGACGTTTGCCCTAACGCACACACACAGTACAGTTCAGGTACAGACAACGGTACCGTAGAGGAGCTGGCAGGAGACATAGTCGTGGAGGCAGAGGATCTGAAACCAGGTAAGCAAACAAACCAGTAGGGGACAGACAGAAGGTAAGTCGAAGCCAGGCAGAGGATCGGGAAGCCACCAGGTCGGTACACACAGAACACACACACACACGAGGACGAGTGAGACTCTCTGGACCACCGGAAACCATGGGTAAGTAGACGGGAACACTCACACTGTAGCGTTGTCGTTGGACGGAAACACCAAGCAGCCACAGGTAAACAGGAACCAAGGACACAGAAGCAGATCTCAAGGTCGGGGACAGAAGGCTGGTGGGTTTACCAGGAATCAGATGAAACCAGTACTGTAGGTCAGAGGCAGGCAGGGTTGGCAACAGGAAATCATTCTGGAATAAAAGTACTGGAGAGTCTTGCATGGCTGGCGAAAAACAATCTGGAAAGGAGTGTCTGTGAAGCCGGGGTATATATACTAGCAGTGAGCAATGAGGACCAGGTGAACAGAGTCGCCTTGATGAGGTGGGTGTGACTGAAGCTGAGGAGCGGGAAAACCAGGGTGAGTGGGAGCTGGGTGACTTGACATGCAGAAATGAGCAGGTGACCGGTAATGCAGAACTGTGACAGGTATTATGCAAATGTGTTACTTGGTGACATCACCACGTTACGCAAGAAAAGGCGGGACTTCAAGCGAGACGTTTCAGGCAGTTCACGAGCGGTGTTTCTGTATCTTTTACATGCACAAAAAACTATATAACACACTGAAGGAAAGAGAGAAGCACAAAAGCATAATAGGTCCTCTTTAAGGCCTCCCACACAAATCTTTCAGGTATGGTGGAATAAGACACACGTTCAGTTAACTTTTCTCTTGTGACGACCCGTCAGCTGACGCAGCAGGAGTCTCTGGTCGCACTGTTTGACAACCGCACCTGGTGCCGCCAGGGCGTGGCGGAGGAGTTTGACTACATCAGCCACCACCACCACGCCTGGAAACACCCACAGGTCAACGTCTTCATCACACTCATCCTCTTCATCATCATGAAGGTAGGTGGCCTTCGACTTGTGCCTAGAAAATGTGTGGGTCCCAATCCCAATGTTCCCCCTAAGGTCTTTTTTAATTTTACGTTTTTTACTGCCTGATTTGAACGTCTTCGAGGCTCTTGCCTTACGAGACGGGAGGTAGTCTTATTGTCAAATAATCAGTTTACTCGTGGGTAATCCCCAAAGTCTGCAGAAATGTGGACTTATTGAAAGTGTGCACAAAGGGCTCAACATGTCTGTGAGAGAGCCCTGAAGCACTTGACGATTTGACAGTGAGACAGCCCTAAACCCTCACAGACTTTGCGGGAATGTAAAGTCCGTGTGGACATTCGGATTGGGCCGATGATTTGATGACCTGCTATGATTCCTCACACACAATCGTCTCTCCGTCTCAGTTCTGGATGTCCGCCGTGGCCACCACCATGCCGGTTCCATGCGGGGCCTTCATGCCAGTTTTCCTTATCGGTAAATAAAATGTTTTCTAATGTTTCTACTGCTATGAAGAAAAAGAACCCCTTTAAATAACTCCCTCTATCTGTGTGTGACGGACAGGTGCAGCATTTGGCAGACTCGTTGGTGAGATCATGGCGACCGTGTTTCCCGACGGCATACACGCTGCCGGCAGCGTGTATCCCATAGTTCCCGGCGGTTACGCCGTAGTTGGTGAGTTTTCATTCACCATTTTGGATCTAATTTGCCTTGATAACTAATTCACTTTTCCTCTCTCCTGTGTGATTGAAATCGTCCCCGCTGCAAAGCCGCAGCCAGTTCTTATCACTTCATGCCGGCTTACAGAACGTGACTGATGAAAACTGATTCCACTTAAGTTGAACACTACATTTTGGACCGAAGTAAAATAGAAAATTGTTCCATAGAAAATTGCCGCGGTCGTGACTCGCTTGTTAGTGTGACAGGGTAGCGATAAATGTTACGAATTAGAACGACATCCTGCAGAAAATCTGGTTTGGATTTGCTGTCTTGCAGCTTCTCTGATTGATAAAACACAGATAGTTTGCACATTTAACATCGCTTCCTGTTTAAAGAGATGCCTGATCACACACTAAGTCCTCCTCCATTAACTGTCTGTGAAGAGACTAGACAGAAAAAAATACTTTTCTTTTAATTCCCTCCCACGCAGGTGCTGCAGCGTTGTCTGGAGCAGTCACCCACACTGTATCCACAGCAGTCATCGTGTTTGAGCTGACTGGTCAGATCTCCCACATCCTGCCCGTGATGATCGCCGTGATCCTGGCCAACGCCGTGGCCCAGTCGCTCCAACCGTCACTGTACGACTCCATCATCCGCATCAAGAAACTCCCTTATCTGCCTGAACTGGGCATGGGGCATCACGAGTGAGTCTTTGTGTGTGCCACGTTTCCTGTTTGTTTCCCATGAATGCTCAGGATGGAGTCGTATCTTTTATTCTGTTTCAAGTGATTCTCGTCTGTTTTGTGTCTCCTCTCTTGCATTTCATTTCCTTCCCTCTCTTGTATCCACATCTCCCTGCTCCCCCTTCTCGTCACCTCCTCCCCTCTTCCATGTTTCAGGAAGTATAATATCCGTGTGGAGGACATCATGGTCAGGGATGTGCGCTACATCACTCTTAACTCTTGCTATCGGGACCTGCAGGAGATGCTGCTGACTGGTCAGCTCAAAACACTGGCCCTGGTGGAGTCCAGTGGTAAGTTCATGTTAAACAAACTCCAACTTAACAAGTCTTGGGGTTCAACTTGTTACTAGTGCAGCAATCCTCTCAAATTTCATTGTTTTGACACTAGTGCTGATATAATATCTGCGTTTTGGTATAGATACCAAAATGATACTTTATCAATACTTTACTTTCATGAATATAAACAGATTTTTTCTACAAATTGCTTTTTAAAAAAACAAAATAAACCATAATTATCAATGTTATAAAAAAACAAAAACAAAGGCGGTCTAAATAAAATATTCTAATTGGCAAAGTTAGGATTCACAAACTGAACTGAAACTGTCGGTTCCAAGAAAAACCCGTTCTGATTCCCAGGGCGTCAAACGCTGACGCTTTTGTCACGGCCGTCGGCATTCGATACCGACGCACAAGGCACTCTTTTGCGCCAGTATGAGACGCAAGAGTGTTACATAGAGAGTGAATATTGACAAGTAGGCATATACTGTAACCTGTAACCTACTGTAATTTTATGATGACAGCACGTTTTGCTATTGCACTTTGAGATTATTTTCTAAATATTGAAGTGTTTTGGCATGCCTGGCCGAGTGGTGCTATCTATGGTTCTGAAAGAGGGATTTAGTTCTGGCATGTTAAATTAGCATCTAATGTGTATGTTTTGTTTTATTGTGTATGTTGGCATCTCCTATGTGTATGTCCCACGAGGAAAGGACAAGGAAAGTGAAAATATTGCGCTACTTGGTGAATTCATTTTTTTTTAAATTGATTAAAATATTCCTGCAAATGCAAGTTAAGTTAAGTTCAAGTTCCGAAATTGTTTTATTAGAATTTACAAATACTCTATAAATGTTAGCAGCTGCAATAAATAGCCTAACAGACTTCATAGTCTATATAGGCCCACTGTGGTTCGTGATTTATTTTCATGAATAACGTTTCAAACCCCCCCCCCCCCTTCCTCTGATTTTCAATTAAACAGCATCACAAGTTGAATAAAGTTGAATCAACACGTCTCTAAAACAGTTTAAACAAAAGACTGAACATTATAACCTTCATAAAGGTAGCATTTATTGCAGGACTGTTGTGTTAGATTGCATTAGTTTTACTCTAAACGGTTTTCTGAAACTGACACAACCCCTTGTCTGCATTGCTGCTTGTATCTCATTCCCTAACCTTAATTCCTTCAGACTCCATGATCCTGCTGGGCTCCATCGAGCGGCTGCAGCTCCAGTCGCTGCTCTCTCTTCAGCTGGGCCGCCTGCGGAGGCTGGAGTACCTCCGCCAGCTGGCCCAGGACAACGGCACCCACGACCACCTGCCCAGCCTGACCACCGACAGCACGCCCAGCTCCCCCTGCTCCCACACCCACATCGACGCCTCAACCAACCCCAGCGCTCGCCAAGCGGTCCGCTTCCTGGTGAGCACCCAACAGGTGTGAGGCGTCCGGGGGCGCCAGGGCTGGGCTGGGGCAAAGTCTGGCTTGGGTTGGGTTGTAGCGGTAGGCTAAAAGTGAATCAGGCACAGCATGTGTGAAGCATGTAGCAGTAGGTAAAGGCACAGATGGAACTGTAGTGGTAAGTGTGTTACTGTCAACTGTATAAATGTGCTTTATTTCTACATTAACACGTGTCTTCTGTGTGTCTGTCGTCTGTGCCCTTACCTGTGCTGTCCTGTTGGTTGACGCGCATGCGCTCGCATTTGTCTTTCCTGTGGCCGTGTGTGCGTTTGTGTGCACGCGCGCTTGTGTCTGGCTTCCTCTGTTAATATATTTTCCATGTAGATCTCCACAGAGGAGTCTTCCTCCTTCAGCCCAGTGGTTTCCAATGTTCAACTTCCTCTGAAATCTGCCTTGAAAACGGTGTCCGCCATCAGCGACACGGAGACGCCAGATAGTATGTACTTTACATCGCTGCAAAAACACACACGTTAAGACACACAGAGGATCACTGACTTGGGATACTGAGAACAAACAGATTGAAAATAATCATATTTCAAGTAGAATAAAAACAGATTTTTGTCTTTTTCTCTCCGAGGCTCTCAGACCCTGTCCTGTGCTGACCAAGACCAGGAGCTGCTGGAGGTGAGAAAGAGAGAACGAGACGATATATGTGTGGGTGCAAGTGTACTGTGTAAGTGTGACGCGTATCGTATACGTGGGTGTGTGTGCTCTCTCTGAGTCCACGCATATGCCGTCCTCCTCGTCCTCCTTCCTGCTGACGGCAGGATCCACCCACAGGCAGCAGGGTTTTCCTGTGTGATCTCATCATGCTGTGGAGTTTTGTTTTAAAACTCCTGTGAGTCATTGCCCCCCTCACTTCACAACACATTCACCGCCAGTCAAACGTTTTTGAACACCCAACATGTCAGTATTTTTGGTTATCAAATGATTTGTCTATCTTTAACCCCTTAAACGTTGCTGACGCACTGGTGGGTCAGTCATTGTCGAAACCCACAGAGCTTTATTCTAATTCTAGTGGAGATCCCAAACAAAGATACCAAATATGTCTGGATCAATTTAAGGAAATGCGTATAAACATATTTCTATTTGATGTAATGATGCAGCCATTAAAACATGGAGTCTTGGGTTTAAATATTGGCAGATGGTATGTACTGTATGTATATTTTTCCTAAACCTAACCAAGTCGTTTTGTTGCCTTAAACCTAACCAAACTACGAAGACTTGAAACTTGACTTGGACTTGCAAAAAATGACTTGTGAGCATCTCTGCTTTTTAGTTGATAAAAGTATACTTTGTATACTTTAACTTATAGTACTTAGCCAATGATTTATGTGTTACATAAAGAGACTTGCTCCTCTTGCTATTTGACTTGATGATGATTTGCGATAAGATTAAAAAAAATAATAAAATGTGTTTTTCTCGCATGCCTCTACGGTAAATGGATAATCCAAAAACTTGATGAATTGAAGTAAATTCATATCAAAACATTTATTTTTTTTAAAAATCTATCGTACTCTTTCTAGTTTCTCAACATTACCGACCAAAGCTTTAATATGCTGATGTTTAGCAGGTATTGTGTTTACCATGTTCAACATCTTAGTTAGCATATTAGCATGCTAAGTACCACAACTGAGGCTGATGGAGATGTCATCCGTTTTCCAGGTATTGAAGAGATAAAAATTTTGACTGGATGATGGCGCTCGATGAAAAGTTAAAGGATCATAAAAGTTATTCCAATTCATCTTGAGGGAGACATGAATATTTGAACAAAATTTCATGGCAATCCATCCAATAGTTGTTGAAGCATTTCACTAGAAACCAAAAAGCTGATTTAGTAGTATGTGATACTGTCAGACAGTGAGGAATAAGATTTTTTGTTCAACCTTAAAACTCCTTAAGGGGACATTTAAGGTAAACTTAATAACTAAACAAGCTTAAAAAAACTGATAAAATGTAAGGTGTTTAAAAGCCTTTATTCTGGCAGTGTATCTATCATCCAATGTTGTATTAACATTGGGTTTCATTACAGATTTTGTGCCCTCACATTCATCCGTGGTGTAGTAATTATACCCTTTCAGCAACATTGTGCTCACATCACGGGGATTTCTCCCAGTAGAAGTCAGACTGGGATCCAATGTTGCAGTGACACCATGTTAAGGGGTAAATCTGTAAACCAGTTTCGCTGATGCTCTGTTAATGTTGTGCTGTGTCTATACCTTCTCTCCCCGACCGGAAGAGCCCGGCTGGGCCGGCTCCTCCTGAAAAAAGAATGCCCGGGCCCAAACGAGTGAGGATCTCCATGGCGGTAAGATTGTCTGCCGCCTAGAGACTGTTGCTTAGTAACCGTTGCCTTGCGACACGCACGTAGTGAGTGCTGGACCAAAATATTTGTGGTGCACCAGTCAAAGCATTAGAGTGGCTTTGCAGAGAGAGCGAGAAAAAGTGTGTGTGATAGAGAAAGTGATGAAGGTTTCATCATTGTTTCAACATCAGTGTTAAACCAAATGTTTCATCAGCTCTCACTCTAAACTGCCGTTAATACTCGTTCTGCGTGCGGTGGTGGTGTCATGATGTGTTTTGGAGAACTTCATTTGTGTTAATGTTAAGGTGCTTAAAGTTAATGGTGTTGACAGTATGGTTTTTCTGTGTACTGGTTCAATGTTTGACCCATGAACCAAACTTTTCTTTCACCTTTACCTCTGAAACACTACATCTAAGTGATTCATTGGGCTTATAGCTCAGGATATCAGGTTTAGACCCTAATGAAGATGAAGATGAAGATGAGGAGGCAGCAGGGAGAGTTTCAATGACGTAATGAAAAACATCAGCTTGAGTCCAAAAGTAGGCAGGTAACAGAAGTTAATCCAACACAAACTAGAAATGCTGATAACTGGAAACAAAACTAAAACACTAGGAGCAAGGGCAGGAACGCTAAATACTAGGAATGAAGCCAGATGACGGGAAAATAAAACTCAATTCAGCGAATACAAACAAACCAACAAGGGAACTGGGCTAGTATAAATAGGTAGGAGGGACTAATGGGGAAGTGGGAACAGGTGAGCAGCAGGTCTGGTGGCTGCAGGGGAAAGGAGGGACAGGTGACACTAATCAGGGCGCGGCAGACAATTAAATTAACTAACAAATTAAAACAGGAAACACTAAACCTGACTGAGTGACATTGTAGCAAACAAAACATAGGACACAGGACAGATTATAGCTAGCTATAGGACAGCTATATTTTACATACTACCCTCGTGAGACCTGCAGAGACGGATCATCCCCTCATATTTCTCCCTGTGTAATGTGTATGTGTTAGTACACTATGTAGTGTACACAATGGTATGAATCGTACCTTGTGTATATAAACTTTTGGACAATGCATGTCTTATTTGATTTTGTCTTTTAGGACGCTACTGAAGTGGAAGATGGCATGACCCCATCAGACGTGAGACCTACGCTAACAGAAATTATACAACAATTAATGTTACAAGTCAAAGTTCAGAGGTTTTATTGTCTCGTCATCATTCTCGTTGCAGATAGCAGAGTGGGAGGAGCAGCAGCTCGACGAGCCGGTGGATTTCAAGAACTGCAAGATTGATCCCGCTCCCTTCCAGCTGGTGGAGCAAACATCTCTGCATAAGGTATCCACAAAAAACAAAACACACCTAAACACACTGACCTTTTTACCATTGCAGCCTATTTTCCTCATCATACGATATAAATATTTAATAAACGCCCTGAAAATGTGCCAGCCTTATGTATTTTTACCACAGTTTCTCATTTGACAATATATGTGAGTCCTGTTATAAGTATATAATATGTGAAATTACACACACTTGATTCTTTCAAAATGTAGTTTAATCGAGTTTAACCACTAATGTCCTCTCAGGTGTTATGGTGCCTTCAAATGGGGTCATGTTTACCGTATTCACAACTTCGTAAGTGGAAAGTTTCTGAAAGCTCCAAGTTCACGAGTTGTGACGTGTTTGTTGACGATGTCAGAAATGGCGGAGGACATGGAAGTTCATTTTTTGCTGTATAATAAGTGAATTTATTGTAATTTTAGTTGTATATTGTTTTTCTTCGTAATTTTATAATATGTATATATGTAGGAAAAGAGGGAGTGACCTTGAATAGTTTCACTTTCATTCATAAAACTGTGATTACACACACACATATAGGTTTTTTATTGCCAGGTGAAACAGCAAAGTTGGTCCCTGGCACCTTCTTATTAACTATGTACGTCAAACAAGTCATGTCTCACAGCAAGAATTTATGACTCTAGGATCGCCTAGTCTGACACAGTGACTGTCTCAAAAGGCAAAAATATCATGTTGTCTGGTCCTGGTATAATAATTTCCATAACCCTGATCCAAAATGCAAATGAACCCCCTCTCTGAGTCTGTATCCAGGCCATGACCCATCTCTCCTCCTCCACAGACCCACACTATCTTCTCTCTGCTGGGTCTGGATCACGCCTATGTGACCAGCATGGGACGACTGGTTGGAGTGGTCTCTCTCAAAGAGGTGCTTCCTTCAATTGTTAAAGCTTCTGATAGATATTTTTTTTGTCTGTATATGATCATTAATGCTCACCTCTCTCTCCCTTTTCGTTCTTTTGTCCCTGCCGGCTGTGTCTCTGTATCTCCAGCTGCGTAAGGCCATAGAGGGCTCAGTGACAGTGACTGGAGTAAAAGTGCGCCCTCCGTTGGCCAGTTTCCGTGACAGTGGGAACAGCGCAAACGTATCCGAGGTAACAGAACTACACAAGCTGTGCATACGCCACAGGGGGCTCTCGTTGCCACGGGAACCCAACCCTCCAGACGTGGAGGACCAGCCGGATCTCCCGTACAAAGAGATCCCCGTCAACTTCTCAGACCAAACGAATTTGCAGTTTGAAACCGGCCCCGGCGACGTCTCAAGTCAGTCGTCGGAGCTGGTGCTCCAGGAGAGCCCCTCGTTCACCGAGGACCCGTCGGAGTTTACTTTTGACTGCAGCCCCTCCCACACTGAGGAATCAGAGCTGGCCTGTGACTATGACCCCCTCACCCACACTCCCGAGCCGGACGACACACAGCAAGAACAGAGGAGTCCATCTCTGAACAAGGACCAATCAGAACCTCAGGGAGAGGGTGTCCCCGCCCACACTGAGGATCGATCAGAATGACCAGAGGGGATCCATACTGTCGCCTCATGAATGTTGACGTTTCTTACATTTGTAGAGGTCACTCTCACCTCCAGGTCCAACCTAGATACCTATGTTTCTAACGTTATTGTGAGTGAGCGAGTGGGAGTGAGCATGAGTAGATTCATTACTGTGTTTCAAACTGTGCAAATGCCTGTTTTTAAAGGATAAAGCTGGTTTTATTCTATATTTTTATCACTGTCAAGAAATCCCATGAAAAAGACAAAACCAACAACGGGTTTGTCTGTCTCTTTCTGACTATGATTCCTGTTGAAGGCGCAAATCTTTAAATGGGAACGCCACAGATTTTAGGCATCAAATATGCGGATCATAAAAACAGATCTCAGATGATCCCGCTTTGGCGACCCCTAATGGGAGCAGCCAAAAGACAAACAAAGACGAACAGTCTGTGTACAGGTGTTGGGGAGCGCTACTGCATATTATGTGAAAAAAAAGTTATATAAAGCCTTTTGTTGCTCCAGTGGAAGCTGTGTGAATCTGATATAATTGACTCAAATGATGTCACTAGGCTCAGCGATGGTTAGCTGTGAAGACTACAAGTTTGAAAATTAAGATTGGGGGTGTGGCGTTAGAAAGAAGGGAGCTTCCCAGACCTCTGTAGCTCCTCATCTCTGCTTGAGGCTAGCATCTCGAGGCTACATTAGCTGCTACTAGCATAACACACCCAAATCTCTGACCAAACTGTTGGCGGTCGAGTTGCATTGTGGGTAAAGTAGGCCCCAGGTTTTGACAAGGAAGGAGAATGTGTGGAATAAAAAACACAATGGCCGTGTTTGAAATAGCATACTCCATTCTCAATCAGTATGTACAGCATACTGCCTACTAAAGTAATGATTAAGTAGGCCGCAGACTCTTCACACTGACGTAAACTCAAGCAATACGTCTTCGCTGCATCACATGACTATATCATTGAATGAAAATTGTTTATCACAAATCAACATTACCTCTTCCACTCAATTATTAAATATTTTAGTGATAAATAAGTTTCCTACAGTACATTATTTTTCACTCACCATCATTCGTAGTTATTTTATCCCAAGGTCAATTATTTTAACTGTCTGCCCTGCAGTCCGCCATTGCACAGTCTGAAGAGACGCAATGCATTTTGGGGCGGTTGAACATGTCCAGTAAGCTCACGTCTCACACTCAGAAATTCTTGTTACCGTAGTATACATCTCTCGCGTTCACAGAATCCTCTCAATTTGACATCACACTTAGTATGAATAGTATGTTAGTATGTGATTTCGAACACAGCCGATATCTTTGGTTCTGCTGAAACAATTTTGACCTTCTTTTTTTTAAGCTGTCCATTGTGAGACTGATAATAAATATTTAGTTTACCTGAGTTTGAATTTGCTGTTTAGGAGCTTTTGATCACATCCCCCGATGTTCATCGACGGATAAAGTTTGCTGTCGGCCCTTTTCACAGCAGCCATTGTGACATGTGATAGAAGGGTAAACACAGGTGTAATTAATACAACTAATTATGGTCCCACTTTATTTAGTGCGTCACAGCCGTTCCAGTGAGCCAGCATGCACAATATCAGGGCCCTGACCCACCTAATTGGATCAGGGCCATAATTAACGTTATTAATTACAACTGTGTTTACCCTGCAATGACATGTCAAAATGGCTGAGCACTTTAAGGACTTCTTGCCCAACAGTTGAGTTGAAACTACAGTTTTCAAGGTCAAGAATGACCTTTTTGAAACTCAATATCATGATAACTAAGCAAACTCTGATCAAAAGCTTGAAAACATCTAATAATGGACCTTTAGGTGAGATGAAGTCCTTTCCTAAAACAGCTGCACACTGTAGGTTATATTAGTCAAACAGGAGTAAATAGTGCATTTGTTCAGCTGCAGATTTGGTGCTCTAGTGAGCAGAAGGATGGTGTTTGTGGGATTTGACCAACCAAAATAATAATAATAAACCACAATGTTTATTGTAATGAAGGAACGTGTCACTCAGTGCAACGATGCGGCTCATTTATGGTGTTTTTATAGTTTTTTGGTGCTCTATGGCACAGACGAATAAACTATAGCAGGCAACAGTAGTTTGGTCTTTTCATGGGGTTTGTTGACAATAAGAAAAATATAAAATATTGCCAGCTGTATCTTTTAAATGTGCGTCTGTGTGTGTGTGTGTGTGTGTTTGTGTGTGTGTGAGACTTTTTGACATTTTCCTCGCCATGCTCAGATCTCATCCAAACTCTTAAAGGAACAGTGTGTAGCATTTCGGGATATCTATTGGCAGAAATGAAAATATAATATTAACAAGTATGTTTCTTTAGTGTATAATCACCTGAAAATAAGACACGTTGTGTTTTCATTACCCTAGAGTGAGCCCTTCATAGCTACGTATGGAGCGGGTCCTCTTCACGGAGCCGGCCGCCGTGTTTCTACAATAGCTCAGAATGGACAAACCAAACACTGGCTCTAGACAGGGCCGGCCATTTGGGTTTTTGCGTCGGCCACCGTAGTTCTCCTACGCGCTTGGCACACGGGAGAAGCTTAAGTTTTGCAACCTCACCACTAGATGCCGCCAGATCCTACACACTGCACCTTTAAACATTATTTGAGTCTTCATGCCAAAATATCATCCTGTAAACTTCAATCACATTTCAAGAAGAGAAGAAAAGTCGCACACAAATAACGGAGGGGGGAACAATAAAAGAAAGCACAGAAGAACAATTATTCTAACGAGCACATGATGGTATGAATTCACACTACTACCTATTCACTAGCACTGGACTAATACATCCGAGGTCCAGAGGCAGTGGCTAATAATATTAAGATATAGTGGTTATATGTTGGCTGATATGCAATAAATTTACAGTAATAATGCAGTAAAGGGTGGTTTAATAGCAACAGTGGCATCATTAGTTTGTCCAGACTCCATTGTTTACAACACATATCATTATTTACATTTTACTACCAAATATTGGTGTCCATATCAGCCCCCCCGAAATCCCCAAATCAACTGGGATCTACTGTTCAAAGGCAGCTTCCAAAGGTCCACCAAGCTTAGCACAGGGCTCCAAATGATGGTGAAGCACATTGTAATTACCATGAGTATAATTTACTGCACATGTAGCCTTGTTTGGCTTTATAGGGGTTGATTCAATAAGGGAAAATATCAGTCTTGTCACTTGAACTGCCTCCACGTTTTCTGCTATTGTGTGTTCGACATGTTTCTGGCCCGATTAAAGGAACAACACTTGAGCTCGGAGTGCGAGGAAGACGCCGGGTGTTGTACAGAGCACACAAACACACTTATATGTAGATATTAACACCGTGATATGTGACACGTCTCTTTATGACAGAGTACATTTAATCCAGCCTGGCCTCCAATGCAACGTTGAGAGATGTAACTACTGTATGAAGCACAGCGTGATACCCACGGCGATGTTGTAGAGCAAAAGTGTGTGTGTGTGAGTCCTTGTTACGACCCTCAAATGGATGTTTTAGCTTCACGCTGTTGCATTTTTGAGCCATGTTTCAATCTTACGTGAGACCATCGCAGCACACCTACTCATAATTTTTGTCCGCGTAAACATTTGTGCAACGATTTATTAACTTTTCGTTTGCATAATAGAATGTGAAGTAGTGCTCGCCATATAAGATATAAGGAGTTAAATGTAGAAGAGTGTATAAGCTAATTTGCAGCGTATCTAGTTAAGCAATAAGTCTGTAGTATCTCCCTTTATATGGCACTGGCCTGTATATGCTTTGTACATATGAAAATACACGGATGAGATCTATACGTACATGCTGTTGTACATAGGAGGAGAATTATGCATTTGAAATCCAACAGCCATTGTTATTTTTCAGAGAACATGAAATTGTTTTTGTACATGAGTGAATGATTAAATTTAAAAAAAACAAGAGAAGCATGTTCAGTTTGTGTTTGTGGAGAAAAAAAACAGACAAACTCTTCTTTCAAAAAACAAAACCAAATCATATTTATATTATAAGCAGGACATTCAGACATTCAGTATCAAACATAGCCCGACCCACATGACACAGCATGACCCAGAAAAAAAAACAACACTACAAAATATCCATAGAAAACCAATGCAACACGTCACAAAAATGTACAAAACTCAGTTTGAACAACAGCTTTACATTCTGGTTGAACTCTCCAATACACTGTGTTATACTGTTTACAACAGATAAACGGTGGAGCGAGATCAGTACATGAAAGGCCTGGAGGATGTGAGGACAGAAGGCAGCGAGTGGAGAGGAGATGATCGGAGGAGGAAGAGGAGGAGGAGGAGGAGGAGGAGGAGGAGGAGGGAGGTTAACAGTGAAAGCAGAATAGATTATGTCATATCCACACAGACTCAAAGAGACATAAAGATGGACAACACATCACATCAAATACTCTTTCTTCTCCTCTACTTCATCCCTCTCCTCCTCCTCTTCGTCGAAGGACGCCACTCCGGAGGAAGCCCGGTCGGAGAAGAAGCTCCTCCGGCTGGAGTGCCATGCTCTGAACTCGTGAAACACGCTGCCTTCCTCCTCCTCGTCCTCCTCGTCCTCCTCTCCGGGAGACTCGGAGTGAGAGGTGGAGTAGCAGGAGTCGAACCTGCTGCTCCTGGCCCGGGGCCTCCACTCGGGCTTGTGGTGGACGCAGACCTCGCTGCTCGGCTCCTGCAAAAGAGGCGGCTGCTCCTCCTCGTGACCATCCAGCCTCTCTTCCTCTTCCTCCTCCTCCTCCTCCTCCTCCTCCTCCAGGAAGGGACTCATGCAGTCGCTGGGTAAAGTAGGAGAATTGGTCTGGGATGAATGTGGGTCATTGTGAGACGCAGGCCTACCACAGAGCAGGCTGCCGCTGCTGCTGCTGGAGCGAAGGGGGCTGTCGGAGGGCGGTGCCACGCCGCCTTCGACCTCAGGCTGGCATGGCGCTCCGCAGATAGGACTGGACGTGGCGGCGTCTGAGGGAGGAGCAAAAAGTCAGAACACCTGGAGATGGATGGGTAATTGAGGGGAGGGGATGGGAAATATGAGGCGTTCTGTCAGTGATGATGCAGTAATGAAAGTGATGAAATGGGCAAAATGGCGGCGACTGCGGATACCTGCGCTCTGGCTGGAGAAGGTTTGAGTCTGCTCGTTGGTGTGGGAGTCCTCATCATTGGAGTCTTCCTCGTCGTCGTCATCTATAGACGCCCAGGCACGCAGCTTAGCCTCGGCGATGGCGAACTGCTCAGCCACTCCTAGCAGGAACACAGGCCCAATAAAGGAATGACCTCTTCAAATAAAGGAATAGTTGTGTGTGTGTGTCTACCTTTGAACAGTTACATCAAAGGGTGGTTTTCTTTACTTGATTTATTTAATGAAAACATTTAAAATAAAATAGAAAAAAAAAACAAGGATTAAAGGAAAGTCTGAAAAAAGCTTTTGCTTTTGTATCCAGGCAGCTACTGTAATCATCTGTTGATGCCTCAGATTTGTCATGTGACTCGTTAAAGAGGATCACTGAGGGCAGACAGGGAAATATAATTATTCTGGTGTTTTTATCAGTACATCAATATCTATATTAAAGGTTAGAATAATACTGCAACCCTGTCTTTTTGGAAGTTCAGTTGTTTCCATATTGCTGATTTTTACTGAATTATTTTATGTATGTATGACATTGTTTCTATTATGTCAATCTGTTTTAGGTTTATGTCAGACTTTGTCAAAAGTAGGGCTTTATATTCTGCCGATTATTTGCTTGATAATAGTGTTGTCTAAAAAAACAAAAAAACACCTATCACAATTTCCTAGAGCCCAAGGTTACATCTTCAAATTGCTCATTTTGTTTTTTGCTTGAAAATTGACTCAAACTATTTTTTATTATTTTCACATTTTGTTATTATTTTAAAAAATGATTATATTTGATATTTTATTTTTTTTTGTATTTATGTAATTATCAATATTCATATTATCATTGTTATTGTTGTTAATATTAAAAACATATATTTATTTATGTTATACATTCAAAACATTATACATACATCACAGAACCTTCCCTCAAATTGAACATATGGCAGTGTATATAATAATAATAATAATAATAAATCACTTGGAAATCAATAAATAGCTAAACCTAAAAAGGATATATATTTATTATTGCTATTTATTTATATTATCCTGTATTATTGTTATCAATATATAGTTATTAATAACAATTTTTTTATCTAATTGTTTTCTGTTTCCTGTGTATTGTATTGTATTATTGAGATTTTAGTGGGAATAAATTGTACTGTTCTTGCATATTTGAAAAATTTAAAATAAAGTATTCAAAAAAAAAGAAAGAAAAGTGACTCTAACGACTAATTGATTATTAAAATAATCAAGTTAATATCTTGTCCATCTAATAATCGATAAGTCGACTAATTGTTTCAGGTCTTGTCACAAGCTTCTTTTGAAATGTGTCCTTATTTCGGAGCATTGATCAAAGTGTGAAGAAAAAAGGCTTTATGATGTACATGATGTACAGTACATTCACTATGAATGCACCTTCCTTCCCTCCCTCCCTCCCTCTCTCTCTCTCTCATTCTCTCTCTTGATCAAACCACGCCGATGTCACCGGCGCCAGAGAGGATGAGTCACAGCCAAACAACAGGAGCTGTTGTACCATTGGTGGGCAGTGAAGTGTTCTGAGAGAGTGTCTAATAGGCCACCATCTGCTGCCAAGACGAGCCGTCACCCAAGAGACAGCGTGGTGGGCGGAGCGGACCGCTGACATACAGGACTTTTAGGGATTAGGTACATGACAGAAGGTGGGCGCCTGCCAGGAGATGATGCTGGAGCTATACCAAGCTAAGTAAGAGGATGCACGTGCCCGTAAAAACAGACACCGGCTAGTTACACAGTGAAAGCTGGATACAAAACGGTCACAGCGATTAATACCTGCAGCAAACCGGGCCTCCTTCTCTCCTTCAGTCAGATGGCAGTAGGAGCTGAAGTGGGCGGCTGGCGGCGGGTCCGCAGGTTTGGGCCAACCTTTCCACTCGATGAGGTGGGCGACCCGGCCCTGAGCCAGGGAGGTGGGCTTCGTCACATGGTCCCTCATTGCCTGAGAGATACCTGCACGCAGAGAGGTGGAGGTCAAGACATTTAATCATAATTTAAAGGTGCTATTGATAACACTGATAACATCCAGCCACTAGATTTCGCGTTCGCCCTCCCATGTTCCATTGCATTTACTTCACAACAAGTGGTTGCCAGGCACTTACCATCAAACTCTTGTCAGTTTTTTGCCACACTAACTGGCAACTTGATCGCTGACGACACAGAGATACCATGTGATACTAAAGTCGTTATACTATTGGCTCATAAGCTTTGTTAGAAGTGGTCAGATTTCTTCCACAGAGATAAAAAAAACATTCATTTTGGACTTGCCAACATTTTTTACATGATTACTTCACAATCTGAAACTTTTTTAGGAAAACCCATACTTTTATCTGGCACCTTTCTAAAAGCTCTGTGGATGTATTTTTTTTTTTTTTAAATAAGAGCTTTAAAAACACAAAAAGTACAAAAGGTTATTACCATTTAAGGAGGATCTGGCAAGTGCTGCAAACTCATGGATGCCGACACTTTTCCTCGAGTCTGCTGGAGATTTTCCTGACTTTGGAATCATTTCACTCTCCTCGAATTTCACCTGCAAGACAGATTAGATTTTAGTAAACCTCCTCGTTTTGCACCAATGCACGAAAGCAGCAAACAAGCTCTGTTTTGTCCACATTTGTGTGTCACATCCAGCACTTTTAGTATTCCACAAAACAGTAAATGTTTACTTTGCCAATATTTACGCTGGGAGAAACATTCTAATAGCATCTCAATGAACAGCTCAAATTCAAACATGAATCACAGGACAAACATACTGACAAACACAGGGCTGTGGCTTCCATGCCAAAATAAATGCTTCATCCCGAAACTGCTTTAAAAAAAAACAAAAAAAACACTTTTCCTACCTATTCCTCTCTTTGCCTCTCCCTTCTTTCTCTACTCCTGGATCTCAGCCTCATCGTGGACATGCAGAGACGGTGTCACAGCACATCGGACCAACACAACTAAAAGTCACACAGCTTGGGTTTACTGGTTTAAACCACAAGGCAGACAAGCAAACAGCTATGCCCTACATTTACTGCACAGATGCTAAAGCCACAGTAAGCCGGTGAAACCGGTTAGAATGGTTGGGGTTGAGGGCAGTGGTAACAATCTCCAAACATATGGCGCGTGACCAGCTCCGGTAAGCAGCTCCAGCCAGGCCTGCTCACACCCCAAAGCTGTTGATCCCTATTAAAAGTGATACTGCCACCCAACTTACTCCACATCCAAAACAAATACACACTTGACTGCACCTAGCAGGTCTGGTGGGTGCAGCTAAATCTGCTGGAGCTGCTGGGAATATGTCTTGTTTTTAGGGCAGGTGAGTGTTTCGACAAGCAGGAAACATGTTGCCTGAACTCCGAGCATGTGCACGACTTGACAGACATCCTTTTAAGCAGATCGGCTCCCAAAGCAGCTAAGGGAGAAGAGGCTCCTGACTGTGGTTAAAGGCTTACGCTAAAGTGACAAAAGTGACAGTAAATGTGTGTCAGAGGCACACAGGCAGGTAGGGAGCTGGGAGGCAGTGATATGAAGCCCGGGTGACGTTCAACACTCCTCAGAGTTGAGCTTCAGCTGCAAAACACACCGCAGACGTCACTCATGCTCAACAGTGATAAACACGCATCGCTTGTTCAGCATGGGGAGACTCAGGCTACGTTACAAATTGCATACTTTTTATTTTTATTTTTAGTACATACTACAGCTGCCCTTACAAAGTACGTACTGTTGCATGCAGTATGCATAAAATTGGGACATACTACTTCGTCAACATTGCGCCTTAAACTTTGACCCTCTTGCTCATATATCTGCTGAGCAGAGGATTGTGGGTCAGAATAGCCAGAAAAACATGCTGGCTTGAATACTGTAGTAGGACATCCTGGTATTTTTGGCGTACTGCATTTGACATACTATGTATTGGGACATACTAAATCTCTTTCTGGCATACTACATAGTATGGTAGTATGGGGATTGGAACGCACAGTCAGACACACAGATTTCAGCACCATGGACGTCTCACACACTTTAATAGGCTACTCTATCAAAAAGTAAGCACAACTAAAAGCCGAGTATACTTTTCTGTAGACCTATAAGGCAAGAATACTTAATTATACTTTTCTTAAGTATATCTCAATCACAAGATTAAGTACAAGTAGGCCGATAAGCCAAGTATGCTTCGACTTTTCTGTATACTTGTCAGTATAAGTCAAGTATACTTAGACTTTTCTGTATATTTGTCAGTATAAGCCAAGTATACTTAGACTTTTCTGTATACTTGTCAGTATAAGCCATGTATACTTAGACTTTTCTGTATACTTGTCAGTATGAGCCATACTTAGATGTTTCTGTATATTTGTCAGTATGAGCCAAGTATACTTAAGTATACTTTTGTTAAGTATATCTCTGATAAGTACATAAAAAGTAAACTGAAAGTATACTTATAATTTAAAAGAAGTATACTAATAGCACACTTGAATAAACTTCTTTTTGGTAAAGATCATGTTGAAAAAATAAGACACACTTCTTCTTTGAAACTGTTAGAAATGTGGATGATATTGGCTCATATGCCAATTAGCAGCATTTGTCATCACCTACATAGTGTACCATCTATCTGTGCTAAATTTAGATTTTCCCCTCCGAACTTTTCATTTGAATAATTTTGGCAACCAAACAAGGTTGGGGGAAGAAAAGAGCAAAACTTTGAGAGAAAAAGAATATAAAGATGTGTAGTATCACAATGTTTTTTCCTCTTTCCTATCTGATTAATCATCTTGTGACCACTCTGATCTATCTTGCGACCCAATGAAGGGGTCCCGACCCCTAGGTTGGGAACCACTGCTGTAAACAGTAGGTCATTTGGTTTAAACTTGTGATCTCTGTTCATCTGTTTTCGTGCTGGAAATGTTAGTCAACTGATAAGTCAACAGATGAAAACTTTATCAACTACAATTTGTGTTCTATATTTAGTGTGTTGTGTTTACTGTGTTGTTTTATATAATTATTTTAACCAGTGTCTTTGAGCTCTATGAAACTATACTATTTAAATAAAATGTATTATTACTATTTTGATAAATGGTTTAAATAATTAATTCATTGGTTCCAGCTTCACAAATGTCTGCTTTTTGAGTTATCTATCATTGTAAACTGAATATCTTTGACTGTCGTTTGAACAAAAAAAAATACTATTTTCTAACCTTTATAGATTAAATGACTTATAGAAGAATAATTGACAGGAGAATAAATAATGAAAATAATCATTAGTTGAATATTTTGAGACTGTTTCCTTTGATACTTGCCCTTTTTTTTTTTTTTTTTAAACCAACACACCTGCACATGATTTGGCCTCTCTGGAGCATTTAATTGTGTGATGTTGCTTTGCTTTTAAAAACCTCCCACTTCAACATGCTGATTGCCAGCTGACAAATGCTGCTAATTGCCATTCATCCTAACACCAACACGTGTAGCAGCGTTTTGCAATTGTGATGCTTAAAGTTCTTTTTTTTTTCATGAGGTGTTTGGATTATTCTGTCCACCCCCCTGCAGAGGCAGACTGCTGTGTTGTATGACTAAACATGTCTAACAGTGATGTGACTTATATCGGACCAACAAGTGGGATCGTGTTGACTGCAGCCAGCCAAACATCTTGTATCTGGCATGAATGGAGGGAGCTGCTGATGTTTTCATTTATTTTTTTCTCTGGAAATTCAAGCAACAGAAAAGCGACACGCTGACGGCTGAATAATAACATCACCCCGCCATTGATGGGTGCAGGCCTGTAGCCTACAATTAGGGGGAAATAACGCACCAGAGGCGCGGATGCGGCAGCGGGTTTCCATGGGCAACCTCTGAAGTCTCCGTCTGCATACCAATAGCTCCTCCATACCTGCATCGGATAAACACCACGGAGATACCAAGAGCTCTCCTGTGTGTATATGCACCCTCACAGCTCTAACGATGCTCCCCCCCCCCCCTCTCTCTCTCGGTACCTACCTGTAAGTCGGACCGCGGCGGCTCATCATCATAATGCGCTTAATTGTCTCCAATCCGATCAACAGATGATACCGCGCGGTTCGTCCGTCCCCCTGCAGCAGGGCTCTGCAGCGGATCATTAATGCCACTCAGTCGGCGGTAACATCTCCCTAACTCCAGCATTAGGGTCTCCAGCGCAGACGCACCATGTGTTGCTCGGGTATATGGGTTACATAGGCTGTCCAAATGTCTCCCGATGGCAAGCGTCATCAACGCAAGGCGGTGTCACATCCCATCTCCTCCCCCCCCCCCCCCCCCCCCTCCCCATGCAGCCAAGATCAAGATACAGTAACCTGCAGATTTGGCCCCGGAAAGCACTGCAGCTGTTTTTCACTTGTCTTTTAAAAAAACAATAGCCTAGTGTAGCGCACACATCCGCAGTCATTTGGTAAACACACTCAACAGGACGCATGCGGTTCATGTGTGGAAATTTACTGCAGTCTGATTTCAAGAAAACGCGTGAAACATCCACAAATCATTTTGTGATTAAAATAAGACTGCCATCATGCCATTTTTTTGACCTTATTTGTTCAGTTACATATAGGCCTATAGCCCGCTACAAGACTTTTGAAATTAGGGCTGTCAATCGATTAAAATATTTAATGCAATTAATCGCTAATTAAACACACATTTTTTTTATCTGTTTAAAATGTACCATAACCGTGCAGTAGGCAGAATGTTTTTGGCATCATTGGGCAAAAATTCCATAATATCCTTTCAGTTTTCAGGCTTTAAAAAAATCTATCACAGGTCATTTCAGAGAGAGAGAGCGTTCCTATTGGCTGTGCTCCGGCTGGTGGGCGGTGCTTGGTATTTCCTCAACAGATCTCAACATGGCTGCCAGGTTACAAACTCTCATTTTACAGCTAAACAGTACACTACAAGATGTTTCTGAAAACATTTGAGGTGAGAAATAGGCATTACAGTAACAGAATATTGTTTCATATTTGATCAGCGCTGCCTAGTTTGACCGTTTGATCGGAGTTCGCAAGTGATTGACAGCTGCTCAGACGTCAAGGCTCCAGCTCGGCTCTGATTGGTTGTTTTCCTCCGGTCTGTGAAATCTTGCAGATGCCATTAGGAGCACAGGAGGACACCGGAGGACACAGAGGCACATGATTTACTTTCAGCTTACCTGCCTCATGCACTATTGTCAGGATATAGTGACCGTTTTATAAAAATGACTTTTTTTAATCATATTTGCTCCATTTCTACCCACTGCAGATTTAAAGGGAGATTTGTCAAGTATTTAATACTCTTATCAATATGGAAGTGGGCAAATATTCTTGCTTTATGCAAATGTATGTATATATTTATTACTGGATTCCAATTAACAACACAAAACAATGACAAATATTGTCCAGAAACCCTCACAGGTACTGCATTTAGCATTAACAAATATGCTCAAATCATAACATGGCAAACTGAAGCCCAACAGGCAACAACAGCTGTCAGTGTGTCAGTGTGCTGACTTGACTATGACTTGTCCCAAACTGCATGTGATTATCATAAAGTGGGCATGTCTGTAAAGGGGAGACTCGTGGGTACCCATAGAACCAATTTATCATTCACATATCTTGAGCTCAGAGGTCAACGATTTTTATATACAAACACTAAAAAAAAAAATTATAACGCAATATAATGTGGTTGTAAGCAGATATAAGGACATATTAAAATGTTTTTTTTTTGTTGTTTTTTTACATATTTTTATTATTTTCAAAACAGAAGGCTCACAGCAATGTTATGTTCAACAGTTATTAGATACAGTCCCCCCCCCCCCCCCAAAACAAACAAAAATATAAATAAATAAATAAATAAACATAAATTAATTATAAAAACAGATGAAAAAGGACATTTGACATAAAATAACATACAGTGGTTAAATGTGACTGTAAAAATAAATATAAAAGAAAAGACAACAATAGGAATAGCAGATAATATCTCATAGAGTAAAGTATATTGTCTTCAGACTCTCATGAATGGTAAAAGGTGATAATATAAATATATTTTATTTTTTTTATAGGCACTAGGCATAATTAGCTTCCACCCTGAAGGGTATTGGCCTTTCAACAGTGTGTGTTTGAGCTCTGACGGTAGATAATCCAGGACGGGGTTCCAGATCTTAATAAATGAGCCCTCGTTACCCCTAAGGACTGCACTCATCCTTTCATGAGGCAGAACGTTGAAAATCTCCCTGTACCAGAAAGTTACTGTGGGTGGAGTGTCTTTAACCCACTTTAGCAGGATGCATTTACGAGCAAGGAGCAGAAGTTTGTCCAGCAATTTGTAATGATTGCTCGAAAGAGAAACTTCTTTAGAGGGCAAACCCAGTAGAAATAGCCCTGGATCCTTTCTTATTGTGGTCTTAGATCCCGCTCAATTCACGGGCTATGTGATTCCAGTATCTAGTGATCCGATTGCACCCCCAAAAGTAATGGAAATGAGATCCAAGGTCTGTTTTAAACTTACAGCAAATGGGAGAGAAGGTACGAGATATTTTGTGGAGGGTAACAGGGGCTATATGGAGCCTATGCAATATTTTATATTGGATCTCTGCAAGCCTGTTGCAAGTGAAGGTTGATTGTACCAGGTGCACTGCCTCCTGCCAGTCTTCTTCATTGTATTCATTACTCAGGTCACCCTCCCATTTTCGTGATAATTTGGTCATGTCATATTTATCATGAGAGTAAAGTACAGAATAGAAAAGGGATATTCCGTGATTTAAACCCTTCTGCTCACGGATAAACTTTTCTGCCTCACTGTAGATGGAGATGTCCTCTGTAGGCTTTACAAGTGAATTAACAAAATGCCTCAATTGTAAATATGCGAAAAAGTGATCTTTAGGGAGATTAAATTTGTCTTGAAGCTGCTGAAAGGACATCAAGGTGTTATCCTCAAACATGTCACCTATCACATGAAACCCTTTGTCACGCCATGAGTGAAATAAGGAAAACCTCAAGCCGGGTAAAAATTCCTGATTATTACAGATGGGAGACAGCATGGATTTGACACCACGTCTATCCATGTATTCAGAGATCTCCCGCCACACTTTAATGGAGTTGATAATCAATGGGTTGTTCTTGATGTTCATTTTAATTTTTTCAAGACTACATGTCACCAAGCTCCACAAGGACTCAGGGGAGCAAGCCCAAGAGTCTACACAAGTTTCGAGCCTAAGATATGAGTGTAACCAAGTCCAAAGAGTACGAATGTGACAGGCCCAGTTGTAAAAGAGCATGTTGGGTACTGCTAGGCCACCTTTTTCTTTAGGCAACTGCAGAGAACTAAACCTTTGTCTTGGCCTTTTACCATGCCAGATAAATTTCGAAAAGGATCTCTCCAAGTCTTTGTTAACTTTTTTGGAGATGCGCAGTGGCAACATTTGTAGAGGGTATAGAAGCCGAGGGAGTACATTCATCTTTATCAGGCTAACACGACCGATAAGTGAAAGCGGAAGATCATGCCACCGAATCAGATCCTGTTTCACTGTAGTAAGAACAGGGGCAAAGTTAAGTTTCCATAAGTCGTGGGTATCCGGTGATATTTTTAGACCTAGGTTTGTGAAACCAGCAATAGACCACTTGAAAGGGAAATTTGCTAACATGCTGGTATCACTGAAGCTGCCCAGAGGCATAGCCTCGGATTTGCTAAGGTTTATCTTGTAGCCTGAGATATAGCTAAATTCGTTTATTATTGCTAGGATGGTGGGAACAGAAATTTCAGGAGAGGTAAGGAATAAAAGGATGTCGTCAGCATATAACGCAATTTTGTGAATGGTACCCTCGACAGCTATACCCCTCACATCCCCATGGCATCTAATGGCTTCTGCTAAAGGCTCGAGAGCGATGGCAAAAAGCAGAGGGCTTAGAGGGCAGCCCTGGCGTGTGGACCTTTCCAAACGGAAGGAACCTGAGCGTAGACCGTTGGTTATAATACAAGCCGTAGGGGAGTGGTAAATAGTTTGGATCCACTTTAGGAAATCCCCCCCTAGACCAAACCTCTCAAGGACGTATTAAAATGTTTATTAATGTACAGTATTTTCAACAATTATAACTTCTATTTTATATGATTACAGCTGTGTTTTATTGTCATTCATTATCTGTTTATACACAAGCATCATTATTAGTGTATTGACAAATACATTGATAAACAGTTATCTGCTTACAACTACATTATAATGCTTGATAAAATATTTATGAAATGTGTATATATACTGCTTATAAGTGTTAAATGGTGGTGGTGGTGGTGGGGGGGGGGTCACCTTATATTGAGATTTTTCACTTCATATTTAATTTACATGGAGCATATTGTGAAACAATTTTGTATTTAATTGAAAAACCACAAACTATGTGAACATTATTAGCAACATAACAGTGCTGACTGTATCTGGAGCACCAGGCAAACTATTAATGCTGAAATGATGAGCTGATTAAACAATACACTATTTTGATATTTATGTAATTTGCTGAACATTTTCTGGTTCCAACCAATAACTGCTTAAATAAAGAAAGCAAAATATATATATATATTAATAAAATTCCAATACAACTAATAATCAATGGATTATCTAAAGCACCTCTCTGCATCTGGACAACTGCCATTTCTGTAATGAGGAAGCAAGAGATGGAGGGTAGAGAGATATGATCGTTTCCCTCAAAGAAAAGAAAAAATAATAAAGATTTATCCTCATTGAGGATTGATTTGAGTCTGCCTCTCTGGCAATATTGTCTATGACTCTCTGCAGCCGCCTGCAGAGCCCCCGCATTGCCAAAGGGGGGCAGCAACTTTCAGTTCAGTCTTTTACCACGAGTCAGACTCATCCTCGGCCTCGCGGAGCCAGATGAAGAAGGCGGTGACTGATTTCAAGGCCACACCTTTGCCTCTTTGCTCCACAGGGTCTTTGCTGGATTCCCATTTGAAGAAGGCCTCCTCTTTAATAACGTCCTCGTCAAAAAAGGCGTCAAAGAACATCAGCAGCAGGTCTGCAGAGACAGGATATAGAGGTCAATACTGATCTGGCATTGGTAAAGAAGAACAGTTGGCTGCAGAGGGAGAAAAAAAGATGACACAATACAACCTCCTGCATAAATATAAGCCGTTTACTGTTTAGTTTGTGCTGCGTGTTGGTGTTACTATAACTAGATCATTTTTGAGGCCGTCGTTTGTCCTGTTTTCATCAGCATCATCAAATTTAGACTCTTTCCTCGTCACGTCACATTATTTTGCACTTTTAATTGAGAAATCGACTACAGTTAATCACAATTACAAAAGGCAGCTAACACTGGTCAAATACCAATTAGCAGCAAGTGTCAGCATTCAGAGAGGTCTTCAGACAATCTGTCTAAGATCACGTCCAAACTGAGCTGCGTAAATTTAAATCACATCTTTTCCCCTCTCTGATGTCACTTTCCCAACTACATAACTCAATATAGGAATCAGCACAAACCACCATAAACACTCGTAGTTAACTCTTTAGTGAGGAGTAAACTGAGACTTCAGACACATATCAATCCTCATTTTGTGTCATCGGCGACAGGTGCGGTGCAAAACATTGCATTGTGGGCTTGTGAGCAGTCAGCAGTGTTCATGCCATGGATGCTACTTTTTTGTTACATTGTGGGATTTTTTTTTATGTAACACATCAATTTCACAATTGGAGGCTGTATTCGAAACTGCAAACTATACTAGTATTACGTAACTGATTTGGCCAAAATGTAGTATGTAGTATGCAGTATGTGAACAAAAGCAAAATCTACTCGCCCACAATGCAAAGCGCTGGACCGCTACAGGCTAAGGTTACAACAACAGCAGCCAAAAACGGCTTGATTTTTACATTTTTCGTAGCTATTTCATCACTAAATTCACTTCTGAAAATTTCTGAGGCGAGAAATCAACTGTTTAGATTTAGAATATTGACAGTTTTACGATGTTAGATGGCGAATCGAACATTTACTCCAACGTTTTCGGAGTTTAGAAGCTCCACAAACTGCCATGACAGCTAGCTAGCGCCTGCCCGGGTCACTACCTCTCCAGCCGGGCAGTCACTCTCACAGACCGCTATGAGCTGCCTGGAGCTCTCAAGAGAGACTGGTCTCGTAGACGAGAGGCTTTTATTTCCTTGTTGACGGATAGTTTGTTTAAATATCCCAACACAAATGTCCATTATAAATTAAGAGGAACCTTTGTTTATCTGCCTTTTTGGAGTTGAAAAGCTCCACAATCGCCCGCGGGCGTAGCTCGCTCGCCAGCCGGCCAGTGACGCTCACAGACCGGCTACAGAGCAGCAGAGTGGCGAGGGAAGTGGCGAGGGAAAGAGCAGCCTCTGACGGGGCAGAGAGATACCTGCTGAGACAAGACGACCCTTTTTAACATTACTCTAATATTTGTAGGGATATCTTTCCACTGTTTTGTTGCTGTAACTGAAAAAGCAGTTTGAGTGACGTAAATTTTGTTGAGCAATGTTTTATATTTCCCGTCTCCCCTCGTTGATGATCCTGTTTGCCTGACTTCACTATGAGCTGATAGAATAAATACTGTAAACCTGCAGTATCTTATAAAGTAACCAAACATAACATAAACAACAAAATCTAAGTTGTATTTTTCGATAATATTGCAATAATTATTAATTTATTCTATTACTATGTGAATTTTTATTTTTGCATCTCTGCCCATGGACTGAGTTATTTATTTATTCACTTTTTATTCACCTCTTATTTACTTATTCACTTATTTATTCATCTATTGTCTCCGACATACTGGTGACTGCTGCTGTCTGTGTGTCTGTGAGTTTGTGTATGGTCTGGGTCGATTGTAAAACTGAATTGCCCTTCTGGGATGAATAAAGTTGTCTGAATCTGAAACCTAACGTTTTAGAAACGTATATCTCCTTCCAACCTCTCCGGGTGACTAGTATCACTATTATACAACATTTAACCATGACTAGCTCGAAATCCTCAAAACCAGCCTATAAATGAAGAAAATCTGAAACGATTGCACGAGAGTCGATGGAGCAGAGCAATATAGTTGTCGGACCCTGGTCACAGTTGGCCGATGCTACGCTATGATTGGCCAGTCTGCGTTCGAGGGGCGGGACTTAGCAAAGGGTCAATTCATTCAATTAATTAACATTTTTAATAACACCTCAAACTATGGGCTCAATAATGGCCATATTTGCATATTGAATTAAGCTCAATAACAGTCAAAACCTGAAAGGTATGAGCTCCACCGACTCTAGCATTTGTAACAGCGCTGCTGTATGGTAAGATATTTGTTATTTTGTCCACCCCTGTACCTTTAGCACCAACACATTACTGCTGGCACTCTACAGGTGGATGAATACTCACTCGCTGGCTGCTCCATGTGCACCATCAGAGCCTGGAGGGCGTAGAGGGCCTGCAGCTGTTTCTGCTCATCAGACAGGTATCTCTGCAGCAGACGGGCTCTCTGGCTGATCTGCCGTGCATCCACCCTGTACGGCTTGTCACCTGAAACAAGGAGATAAAATTATCAACGGAGATAAAACTTCTTGTATGCCATGAAAAATGTTTACTTTACTAAACTAAACTTACTAAACTTCCTTACTTTACTACTAAACTAATCGGGATTTGCGTTTCAACAATCAGAACATCGATATATCAGTAATACTGAAACATTTTAAACAGAGAATTCATGCCGCCGCTGTAAGATGAAAAGATGAACAGTGGTCACTTAACAGACAGACATAGGGTCATTTTAGCCCAAAACAAGAGCCGTTACTTTTACATGCTGCATTACTCATACTTACATATGATGGCAGAATGACACACTGACGTCATCAGTGCTCGTACGAACTGGTTGGAAGCAGTTTGCTGCTCGTCCAAGTCAGCCTGAAAAAATAAAGTTGAAAGGGGAAACATAAATGACTCACGCAACTTTTATAATGAATAAAAAAAACACATGGAATATTAAAGTCTGAAGTAAAACATGGGCTACATCACCAGTACGTTTAACTCACCTCAGCCCAGTCTCTGATGCGCTGGTTGCTGGCCTTGTCCTGGATGAGTTTGTCCAGCTGTTTGCTGAGCTCCTCTCCAATGAGGACCTTCTTCTCATCCACTTCCTTTGACTCCATCTCCTCTCCAGTGGTAAACTCCACTTTCTAAATTACGTAACAAACAAAGAAAATTTAAGACACTCTTATAAGTTGTTTCCTTTTAATTATTATTTTTTTTTAAACAACCAAAACACAACACAGGTTATGAGGGGTAACTGGGTATTGGCATAAGGTCTGCATTTGTGTCAGCAATTAAATATCTTTATTTCTACAGTATATAATAGACACTCATGACAAATACCTGCTCAGTCACAAACTTGTTGACGTCTTCATCCTCAGCAACTTGAGGACTCTCTGCCCCCTCGTGGATCTGGTCGATTGTTTTAGGACCCTGGTCTCCTCTCGTTGTCGGGTCCTGGTCTCCTCTATGAGGCACCCAGATATTCTGTAGATCAGAGATGGACGATGGTTATAAAAACAGTCTGTAACTGCTCCGACACCTGTTGGTAATGTCGACATTCATGGTTCACATACGACTCATAATCCCTGTGGATTACTTCACACAGAGTATAATAAAATTCTGCTCATTCAGGAATATTTCTTAGCAGTGATGCCACTGTGAAGTGTACTCTCACGAGACAGTGAGAGATCCAAGATGGTGGCTTCCAGCTGCTCCACTACTGATCCAAACAAACATCTCTCCTCCGACATGAAATCTTTTTTTTTGCGTGTGTGTACAGTAGTGTGTCAGCTGCACTGTCCCGAAGCTTCGGGACAGCCCTATATATGATAAAATGTATGTTGTATGCTCTTTTATTTATTTATTTATTATGCTTTCCCATATTTCACCACATTCTTCTTTTTTCTTTGTCTCCATACATCCACCCTATGGACTCCACCCCAGACTGACTGTCTAGAACACACACACACACCAACATCACCTTATTCTCTCATCCCCTGACAAAATATTGTTTATTCTTGTCGTCCTCTTGTTGTTCTGTAAGTGTATTGTTTTTTCTCTTGCAATGAAATGAAAAAAAAAAAACTTTAACAGGCTTAAAATACACATACTGTATGTATATAAATAAAGTTTGTTGAAGTATATAAAAAATAAAAATAAAAAAGGAAAATTTTTCCCCCTAGAGCCAACAGTTGATTGTTGAAGTCCAGAGAACCAGGCTGAAGGGAAACACAAAATTTACATTAACAAATGAGTTACATACACATTTACGCAAGTCCCAAATCATCAGATTAAACTGAAGACAGTTTAATTCTAAAGCCTCGTGATTTAGCAGAATAAGTGTGCAAGACTGGGGCGATTTCTTACGGTGCACCCAAACAAAACTTCAAACACTATATTTGACTATAATAACAAGCGCCAAAGCCTCGAGTTAAACAGAGTGAAAACCTGAAGCTGGGGACAATAAATGTGGTGAAAACGTCCATGTTAGAACTGGATGTTACCTTTGTGATCTTGCTAAGGCGGGTGGTGTCGATGGGTCTGTTCTTGGAGATGGGCACCGAGTTCCATCCCTCATCCTGAGGCTGGCTAGTCCGGCCACCTCCTGGTATGTGGGAGCGTCGGCCCCCCATGTTCCCTCCCATCCTGCCGCCTCCTCCTCCTCCTCCCTTTTTCTTGGACAGAAGCTGCAGCTGGACTTTGATGTGATCCCTGTGCTCCTCCATCTCTGCCTCCTTGTGGATCTGGTCGATTGTTTTAGGACCCTGTTCTCCACTACGAGGCACCCAGTTACACTGTAGATCAGAGACGGAAGATGGTTATAAAACAAGTCTGGAACTGCTCCAACACCTGTCGACATGCATGGTTTCCATGAGACTCATAATCCCACTGGATTACTACACACACAGTATAAAACAATTTCGCTCATTCAGGAATATTTCTCGGCTTTAGTCACCACCGTAAATGCTTGTTATTGCAATATCCCATTATGGATAAATTAATATTTACCTTTCTGAGGTCCAAGACATCTTGTAGCATGAAGCGGATTCTGGATGAGGTCTTTCTCTCTTTGATGATCTTGTCCATCTGGTTGAAATACTGATCCATGCGAGGCTGACAGGGACACAGAAAAAATTTTTTTTTTATGAGTCATGGCTACAAAAAAAAGTGTGTAAGTGTTTGTGTGCTCATGCTTTACTCACCTTGGCCTTCTCAAAGTCCAGGTCTTTGCCAGTTGTGGAGAGCAGCATGCAGAGACCCTCCAGAGACTCTTCATCATGATTCTTCAGTAGTTTCACTATGCAGTCGTGCATGATGACCTCTGTCAGCATCTTCAGCTTGAAGAGCTCGCCAAGGAACTTTATGTTACCCAGTGAACGGCGGTGGGCCTGGTCTCTGGAGTCCTGCAGCTCCACCCTCAAGGGCTCATGTTCCTCTCCCTGAGGGCAGGTAAAAGTGGGGGTTTGTGCTTAGAGAGGTAAAATCATCAGTCTAGTCTAAACCATAAACTGTATAAAAAGATGGACGACATGACAGCTCCCCAAAAATGAAGCCAAAACATCTCGATAGCCCCCTAGTGTCTTGCTGCAGTATAGCTCCATGTTAGTGGATGGGACATGGGTCAAACTAAAAAGTCAAAGTACATGTCAAATAAATTTTTCCCAAAGATGGTTTCTGTCATTTTAGGTAGTTCTTATCACGCTGATGTATGTTCAAGTGTTCATTTTTCTGTTAAGTTTGGTTTTAATTAGTTATTTTGATGCTATAAAAAGGAGATGCAACGTCATGATTGGCAGCTGTGATTCTTTCTCGCTACCAAGATGTGGCCGTTCTCGGCTCGCGATTGGTTTGGGCAGGTGTGTAGGCGGGAACTCGATACCACTGCCCAATCACTACTGTGCAGACTCTGGCTCCAAATGATGTCAAAATCTCAAGATGGCAGTACAAAAGTAAAACTAATTTATTTCTATTTTATTGTCATATTATAATGTCTCTACCGAAATGGCCTGTGTTGAACAATAAAAATATTATAAATATGCATATTATTATATCTGTTTACTTACCTATTTATTTATTAAACTTTTTTGCTCGGCCGCTTCCCAGAGGAGCATAAAGTGAGCAATGGACATAAATGGATATTAGAAAAAATCCAGCACACAGGTTTCGAGAGCGATCTCAATCTTTTTCATGTCAAGGACCTCCAAAATTGATGTCCAATAGACCACACACCATGGATGTATAAGAGGTTGTGCCCTGTGCTTTTGCCCTGCGTGTTAGTAAATAGCCTGTACATTAAATTATGTGGTTCAAACTTGGCTTGGGGCCCTTCTGTGGGGAGTTTGCATGTTCTCCCTGTGTTAGCGTGGGTTTTCTCCGGGTTCTCCGGCTTCCTCCCACAGTCCAAAGACATGCAGGTTAGGTTAACGGTTGACTCTAAATTGCCCGTAGGTGTGAATGTGAGCGTGAATGGTTGTCTGTCTCTATGGCCCTGTTCAGACCTGGTATTAACATGTGTCCTCAGTGATCAGATCACAAGTGGACAGCTCTAAGTACAGTAGCAGTGTGTACGCAAATGTGTCCTGGGCCAGATTAAGGACCTCCTACTCAACTGATCCGAGGGATCACTGCGCTCCTCAGGTGAACAGACAGGCTAGCGCTCGTCTGCCTCGCAGCATGGAAAGGGCCTCTGTGCTCTACTATATTCTGTACATATGTATTTTATTAAAATATACTACAGACTATCAGACTGGGAACAGGAAGTGCATTATTATCATACTGTCGGAGATGTGTCAGCATTTTTGTTCCGCTGCTTTGCGCGGAGCTGACACCCGCCCACCCGACCGCCTGCTCGCTCTCTCTCCTCCCCGCTCTCTACAGCTCTGTACCCCACTGTTGTCTGGCAAAGGCAGCGGTGCTAGTCACGCCCCGGGTCCCTCCGGTCCAATAACCTTATATTTTGATGTTAGAAAAGTTTATAAAATGTACTCGAATTCACGATATTACCACTGACCTTCCTGTTGTATTACGTCACAACGTCTGCTGTATCATATAGAGCGGGGAAGTGAGATCGGATCACAAGTGGCCACTCAAGACACATGTGGAGACGCATTCTAATGCCATGTGTGAACAGACGTACTTAAAGCTGTCCACTTGTGATCCGATCACTCACGACGCATCTTAATACCATGGCTGAACAGGGCCTATGTGTCAGCCCTGTGATAGTCTGGCGACCTGTCCAGGGTGTACCCTGCTTTCGCCCAATGTCAGCTGGGATGGATTAAATTCTGTTAATGTCATGCTACTAATGAGGGCTATTAAAGTGTTCGTACTGGGAAGTTGATTTACCTAAAAAAAAAAAAAGATCCTCTGATTTACAGACGCCTCTTTCTATATCCATGGCTGAAATTGTCATTTTCATTCCAAAATGGCGGCAGCGCTACCACAGCGCCATCTAGTGGCTGTTGTCAAAAAAGCACAACAGTTTCGTCTCTCTAATTCTTCCCTCTTCGGTACAGTGGGAGGAAGTGGAGACAACACTATGATGGTTGCGACAGTGACGGTAAAAGATCACATTTCTTACTTCTTTGGCAGCCTCTATTTCTTTTTGCGTTTTCTCAAAGATTTCATCATCATCATCCTGGTCCTTCTCAAACTCGACCTGGCAGCGGTTGAGCAGCAGTTTGCGGAAGTTCAGAAAACATCCTGGCTTGTCTGAGATGGGGACTTTCAACTGAAGGAGGAAAACATTTAGTATAATTAAACATGTTTATTGAATATACATTTTTCATCTCGCTGATAATCATATGGCTTAAAAGCTTGATTATAAAAATGTTTAACAGAAAATGAAGAGTGATTAAAGTGTGCTTCATCAGGTCCATCAAGAACAGTCAGTGACCCAGACAGGTGGCACAAAACAGAAGTCATCATTGGAGTAAATGATGAGATCTGGATGAAATCACATGACTTACCGCTATAAGACAGCGGCACATGTTGGCGTAGACCACAGAGGAGTTGGGCTCTGAGATGGCCTTCTCAAAGATGAGGTCAATGGCTCCCTTCAGCCTCTCCTCTGTGTCTATCGTCAGATCCATCACTTGTTTCATCAGCTCCCGAAACGTCTGACGGGTCAGCTTGTCGAGGATACTGTGCAGACGATTGAACAGCTTTTGAGTCTTGACCTCTTCGGGATCGTCGTCTTCGTCTTCCTCCGAGCCGTGGCTTCCAGTGGACATCTTCTTCTTGGGCTTCCAGGCCTTCTCAGCCTTGCTGAACAGCACGTCGTCACTGAGGGACATGCTGCTGATGATTTTCCTGGGCTCTTTCCAATGACCCTGCTGGAAGCGACGTGGCCCAGGTGGCTAAAAGGAGAGGAAGGCAAGCGTCATCAATGCAATGCTGTGTCACTATCTCCAAAAGTCCCTAAATCTAGTGAGAAAGTTGCCAAGTCGGCAACACTGACAGTCCGTCCGTTCAGGTCTCTCTCCAGAGCCACTCTCCAATGTGCTGCCAATGGATTCTTTAGGTTTTCTAGTTTCACATGATAAGAGTATCTTCACTCTAACTTTAAAACTGAGCCCGCTACAACCTAAAAATCGCAACTTGTGATAATGCGTTAAAGAAATTAGTGGCGATAAAAAAATTTGCGTTGACGCGTTTTTATCGCGTTATCTTTGACAGCCCTACTTATTATTATTCTTCCTCTCCACATCTAAAATCAACTGACTGTAAATCCCTGATAAACAGGCTCCTCCTTTGGGTCTGGGAACTGTTTTTAAGGGATTATGCCCACAATGGGCCAGACCCCTCCTATAAAGGTCGGGCGACCCAAAGCTGGACCAATCAGTCAACTAAAATAAAAACAATAATAATAATAATAATTATAGTAATTCAACAAAATTATAAATAAATACAATTTCATTTAAATAACTACAAAATGAAACAATAACCCTGCTGACCCATTCTGGAGCTCCCTGGTTGTGCTTCACTGCCAGTGGACTCCCCCTGACTTTATTATTATTATTGCTGTTATTATTAGCGTTATTAGTAGTAGCTTTGTTGTTGGCAAAGGTAGGATTAGTATTAGCATTAGTGTACATTATTATTATATAATTTATGTTCTTTGCTCTTTTATTTATTTCCTTTATTATGCTTTCCCTTAGTTCCCTTCTTTTTTTATTTCTTATTTCTTAGCATTAGTCACCACCATAAATGCTTGTTGTTGCAATATCCTGTAATGGGTAAATTAATATTTACCTTTCTGAGGTCCAAGACATCTTGTAGCATTAAGCTGATTCTGGATGAGGTCTTTCTCTCATTGATGATCTGGTCCATCTGGTTGAAATACCGATCCATACGAGGCTGACGGACACAGAAAAAAGTGGCTTTTATGAGTCATGGCTACAAAAAAAAGTAATTCCTGGAGACGGTTGGAAGTGTAAATATTTGTGTGTTCATGCTTTACTTACCTTGGCCTTCTCAAAGTCCAGGCATTTGCCAATTGTGGAGAGCAGCATGCAGACACACTCCAGAGACTCTTCATTATCTTTATTCAGTAGAGTCACTATGCAGACGTGCATGATGGCCTCTGTCAGCATCTTCACCTTGAAGAGCTCACCAATGAACTTTATGTTACCCAGTGAACGGCGGTGGGCCTGGTCTCTGGAGTCCTGCAGCTCCACCCTCAAGCGCTCACGTTCCTCTCCGAGGGCAGATAAAAGTGGGGGTTTGTGCTTAGAGGGGGTAAAATCATCAGTTTAGTCTAAACCATAAACTGTATATAAAGATGGACGACATTACAGCGCCCCAAAAGTGAAGCCAAAACATCTCGATCGCCCCCTAGTGGCTGGTTGCAGTATAGCTCCACGTTAGTGGATGGGACATGGGTCAAACTAAAAAGTCAAGGTACACGTCACATACATTTTTCTCAAAGATGATTTCTGTCATTTTAGGTAGTGCAATTAAATTGTAAGACATTAAACTGTGAAGAACACATTTTTATTTCTTACTATATTGTCAGATAAGCCTACTACCAGTGTAGACAAAATAAGTCAGATTTGCAGACCGTTTTTTTTTTTTTTTAAACTTGAGTTTCACAGATAGAACCGTCTGTTACTTTGCTTTATTTTCCACACATACACCACGTTAAGTCAGCACAGAATAGCTGACAAAAATTTTGATTTCTAAAATATGAAAAAATATACCACTACTCCAGAATAACACAAACATGACCCATTATTAGTTTTCAAGACTTACAATCAATTCTGTTTTTAAAAATCAAAAGTCAGAAGTCTAAATCGGTGAATAAAACCTAGAATTCCCAAAATGCTTCTTACCTGTGGGGGAGTCGGTGTGGTGGTGGACCTTCCACCTGACATCATCTCCTCTGTGATGTCACGTCCGCCCTGGTTGGGGTCTCGTATCCTTAACTATAAGAAGACGAGGTAAATATTGGTTAGGTTTCCATAAAGCATCAAAATACAGACAGTATCTAACGGTGCTGTCACTAATGATTTATAGCCAGCACCCATCATGATAATGCTATTGTTATATTCAGGTCCTCCAAAATTTATGTACAATAGACCAGTCCATCGATGTATAAGAGGTTGTGCTCTGTGCTTTTGCCCTGCGTGTTAGTAAATAGCCTGTACATTAAATTCTGTGGTTCAAACCTGGCTTGGGGCCCTTCTGTGGGGAGTTTGCATGAAGAAAATATCACTGAATTTGGCTATTAGTGAATTTTAAAACTTTTAGGACATAATGATTTAAATGAGGGCTATTTAAGTGTTCGTACTGGGAAGTTGATTTACCTAAAAAAAACTTATTTACAGACGCCTCTTTCTATATCCATGGCTGAAATTGTCATTTTCAGTCCAAAATGGCGGCAGCGCTACCACAGTGCCATCTAGCAGCTGTTGTCAAAAGAGCACCAGAGTTTTATTTCTTTAATTCTTCCCTCTTCAGTACAGTGGGAGGAAGTGGAGACAACACTATGGTGGTTGCGAGAATGACGGTAAAAGATCACATTTCTTACTTCTTTGGCAGCCTCAATTTCTTTTTGCTTTTTCTCAAAGATTTCATCATCATCCCGGCCCCTCTCAAACTCGACCTGGCAGCGGTTGAGCAGCAGTTTGCCGAAATTCACAAAACATCCTGGCTTGTCTGAGGTGGGGACTTTCAACTGAAGGAGGAAAACATTTAGTATAATTAAACATTTTTATTGAACATACATATATTGGGTTAAAAGCTTGATTATAAAAATGTCCATCCAGAACATTCAGTGGCCCAGACACGTGGCACAAAACAGAAGTCATCATTGGAGTAAATGATAAGATCCAGACAAAATCACATGACTTACCCCCATAAGGCGGCGACACATGTTGGCGTAGACCACAGAGGAGTTGGGCTCTGAGATGGCCTTCTCAAAGATGAGGTCAACGGCTCCCTTCAGCCTCTCCTCTGTGTCTATCGTCAGATCCATCACTTGTTTCATCAGCTCCTGAAACTTCTGAGGGGTCAGCTTGTCGGGGATACTGTGCAGACGATTGAACAGCTCTTGAGTCTTGACCTCTTCGGCATCGTCGTCTTCGTCTTCCTCCGCGCCGTGGCTTCGAGTGAACATCTTCGCCGTGGGCTTCCAGGCCTTCTCAGCCTTGCTGAGCTGCACGTCGTCACTGAGGGACATGCTGCTGATGATTTTCCTGGGCTCTTTCCTCTGACCCTGCTGGGAGCGACGTGGCCCAGGTGGCTAAAAGGAGGGGAAGGCAAAGGTCATCAATGCAATGCGTATCACTAATATCACCAAAAGTCCCTAAATCTATTGAGAAAGTCGCCAAGTCGGCAACACTGTCCATTCAGGTCTCCCTCCAAAGCCACTCCCCAAAATTATCATTATGAACGTAAACATATAATAATGAATGTGGACAACGGACAAGGCTATTGTTAGTACTCACAGCTGTCAAGTTAGCAGGTTGTGGAAGACTCCAGTGAGGCACAATGGGTGCACGCAGGCAGACAGATAGCCCCGTGCAGGCTTATTACAGTCCTGCGAAGCCAAAGATACCAGATTTTTTTTCTCTGTTTTGTCAGAGCATTTGATTTATTGATTGCTATCAGGATGTAATGAGAGTTTCAACAAATATAATAAAAACTGTTTTTGAAGATTACCAACTCAAGCTTTAATGTACAGTATTTTCAACAATTATAACTTCTCTTATGTAGACAAATTTGATATAATTACAACTGTGTTTTATTGTCTATATTATCTGTTTATACACAAGTTATGGATACTTCACAGGATGACTAATCGTTGTTGACAAATTACATTAATAAACACTTACTTCACTACACTACACTTCAGGGCCAAAGGGCAGTGGTTATTATCTAACATTGTGAGAAGATGTAATTTTAAGACCTTTAATATTTTTTTTACTTCATGTTTCATTTACATGGAGCATATTGCTAAATAAATGTGTTTCATTGAAATACAGTATCACAAACTAAGTTACTATATTAGCAACATAACAGTGCTGATTGTATCTGAAGCATCAGGCAAATTATTAATGGTGAAATGATGAGCTGATTAATCAATGCACTATTTTAATATTTATGTAATTTACCAAGCAAAAATGCTGAATATTTTCCCCGCTGTATCTTACCGTGAGAAAGCACTTTCCGGGGAAATGAAAGTGAAACTTATGTCTGCTTTCTGCTGCTGCTAAAACACTATAGATAAGTTTCATTTTCTCGTGCACTGAAACTGATACAAATGTTTTCAGGTGAACCTTTCTTTTAGGTGCTAAAATATGTTTTGCTGCCAGTCCCGTCCACAGCAGTATATAACTTTACTCCTGTCTGTATCTCCAAACTGGGGGCGCGCCGACCGTCATCTACTGCAGGTAATACACCGACTATCTAAAAAAAAAAACATTTCAAAACACCCAAATTATCCCTTTAATGACTGGAAGTATGGCTTTAAATGTTATAAGTATGGTAAAAGAAAAAAAACTTACACAATTTGAGTTGTTAAAGGTTGCAGCAGCAGACTGACGCTGTTCTTGTAGGCTGCCTCGACTCCACAAGCCTCCAGGAAGTGCGCCGGTCGTCGATCCGGACTTTCGTAGTGGCCAAACGGCGGTACTGCAACTTCCGTGTTAGTCACGTGATGCACTGGGCCCAAAAATACTTTTTCCCATAGACTTACATTGAGAAAGAGACGTCTGTAACTCAGCGGATAATTTTTTTGAGGTGAATCAACTTCCCAGTACGAGCATTCTGATAGCCCTTATTTAAAAAATTAAGTTTTTAAAGTTGTAAAACGCACTAATAGCTGAATCCAGAGTAATTTTCCTCGGGATAATGAACGCGCATCAGACCCACGAGACTGCGTCGCCCTGCGCGCTCATGTGACATATCCGGGTTCTGCCTTTCAGCTTCCTGCTAGCTGTATGCGGCTGTAATAATGGATATATTGGCAGTAATTCATCACTTTTATCGTTATAATACACCCGTAGGCTGTATGCTGTAAAGCCTGTGCCGTGAATGTATTCATGCATTCCGTTAATGTAACGTACGTTAATTAATGCAGAGCCCTGAAGCCCCGCCCCCACTGCTGCACAGCTGTTTGCTTGTTTATTCAAAGTTTATCAATATTGAAGGTGTTTCTTGTCCAAATTGCACCAAATTCGACAAAGTACTCCCTTGGGTCCCCAGCAATACACCTGCCCAGTATGAAATCGATCGGAAGAACGGTTCTTGAGATATGCAAAGGACATACCCATATTACTGTACATGGTGTTTAAAGGCGACTGAGCGTATACATTCACATTCACAGTGGGAAAAATGACGGGTCAGTGGAGGGTAAACAGCCCATTTTTTGTAAATCCAGCCATGATACAACCTACACAGAGGCACCAATCCAACTTTTTCTCTCCCATTTTCATACCTATTTTTCCCCAAAATAAAAATCTACTTCACTGCATGTAACTAATAGGAATTGTTTTAATGTAAAGGTAATGAGACCGAGGAGTGTGTTGAATCGATTGCCCGCTGTGACGGAATGAATTAAACTGATAACAGAAACACTGAATTTTTATGACCGAGACCATTTAATGTTGATTGTTGACATCATGGCTGATAACCAGTCCCCTTAATAAGGTCAGTCAATTTGGAGCGTCTCCGTTCAACCGTAACCCCACACAACCATAAAATCTCTGGGGCATCCGACAGGTTCCAGACAGACTTATGCAAAACTCTGCTCAGCAACTTAATACTGAATTTTTATGACCGTGACCATTTAAAGGGACTATATGTAACTTCTTACACGTATAAATCATACCGGGTCGGTGTCCCATGCGCGCTCGCGTGTGGGTACGTGAGCGCGCAGACTCCAACACAAACTACACGGAAGTACCAAAACTGCAAAGTTATATCTAGTGAAGCCCGTCTTGCAAAACAGTGTTGGCTCTTCCTGCTTCGCCCACCCCAGCCGCGGTCGGAGGACGCGGGGGAGACCGTAACTTTTGTCTCCAGGGCTGGAGTCTCTGCTCCTGCCTGCTTGCACACCGCGCTCGTTCTCACCCGCTCGGCTCGCTCCAATTCCACGTGCACGCGCGCACACTATAAACTGCAGAAGAGTTAGTTTAGCTCTGAGAATATCTAGTGAATGTGCAGTGGACCTTTGTGCAGAAATAAATGCTGCAGCTCCTCCAGACCAACAGAGGTTTCCCGTGTCTCGTGAAGTGACGGGGCTCCGCAGCGAGTTACGACAACAAGCAATTTCTGATTCTTACATAGAGTCCCTTTAATGTTGATTGTTGACATCATGGCTGATAACCAGTCCCCTTAATAAGGTCAGTCAATTTGGAGCGTCTCCGTTCAACCGTAACCACACACAACCATAAAATCTCTGGGGCATCCGTCAGGTTCCAGACAGACTTATGCAAAACTCTGCTCAGCAACTTAATAGGTCCTTTATTTGCAATGCTCCGTTACCTCATCTGTCCAGTTTCCGATGCAAAAGAAGCAATCATTTCTTAAATAAAGAAAGCAAAAAAAAATATTTACAAAATTCCAATAAAACTAATAATCAATGGATTATCTAAAGCACCGCTCTGCATCTGGACAACTGCCGTTTCTGTTGGAAAAGGATACACTGCAATTACATCAGAATTTTATCGTTTCTGAAAAATACAACTGAAAAAAAAAGTTTTTTTTAATTATTATTATATATTTACAGAGTGCTCCTGAAATAAGTTTCCACTTAAAGTAGAAAAGGCTTTCGGATCACTTCTGTGTTGTTTTTTTTAAAGTTTATATATTTTCATCAAGTCAATTTTCTGTAGATTTCAAGTTTTAACGGTGATTGGGTCATTAAGTGTCCTCTACGACAGCTCAGGGTTAAGTATAGAAGAGGTAAAGATGAAGAGTCAGTGTGGCTCACTACTGGGGATGGGAGAGGATGGCTTAGAGGAAGCAATAAGACCACCCCCTAGTAGTCAAGGTCAAAGGTCAACACCGGTCCTCCGTGTTTCTCCTTGTCCTCTAAGTTCATGACGGGAAACAGGAAGAGAAAATAGACAACCTTTGCTTTAAAAACTCCATCCATCAAATTAAGATTAGTTCATGTACATTTGTCTATCAACGTTTCGGCCAGTGTATCATTAATAGAAACACACCTCAGAGAGGCAGAGCCCCCGCCTTGCCAAAGGGGGGCGGCAGCTTTCAGTTCAGTATTTTACTCCTTGTCAGACTCCTCCTCGGCCTCGTGGAGCCAGGTGAAGAAGGCGGTGACTGATTTCAAGGCCGTACCTTTGCCTGTTTGCTCCGCAGGGTCTTTGCTGGTTTCCCATTTGTAGAAGGCCTCCTCTTTAATAACGTCCTCGTCGTACAAGGCGTCAAAGAACATCCGCAGGAGGTCTGCAGAGACAGGATACAGAGGTCAATACTGATCTGGCATTGGTAAACAAAAACAGTTGGCTGCAGAGGGAGAAAAAAAGATTGGTGTTGGCGTTACTATTACTAGATTATTTTTGAGGCTGTCGTTTGTCCCGATTTCATCAGCGTCATAAAATTTACATTACATTATTTTGCACAGGTGTGGTGTTATATCCATCAAATGCGAAGCATTGCATTGTGGGATTGTGAGCAGATAGTAGTGTTCATGCCATAGACGCTACTTTTTTGTTAAATTGTGGGATTTCTTTATGTAATAGATCAATTTCACACTCGTTCAATTGACACCAGTGCAGTGCCTGTTCAGAACGGCCTGAAAGCTTGGCCTGCAGTATTGCTGCTTGCAGCTTTCTTGAAAAGCGCTCATACAAACAACTTCACGCTCGACACTACGCTTCCTTGGGACCTCAGCAATACACCTGCTATGACAGTTGCGTCACACACTGAAGTCGTGGCAACTCGCGGTCAGAAACATCGGTGAAATACACTCTGGTTCCATTCTGCTTCCAGTTGGCTATCCGCTCGTGTTGACTCCAGGGAAGTGAAGAGGAGTTTGATGAAAGAGAAACGGCAGTCAATGAGCCGCAGCTGTTCAGAGCGTGTGTCCGTTCGGACCAGGCCGACTGCTTGGCTTCTGGTAGCCTCCCGGTGTTGCTGCTTGCAACGTTGTCGAGGGCTTGTTTCTGTTCTTTTCAGTCTGCAGAGCCTTGAAGCCCCTCCCCCGCTGCTGTGTGCTTGTATATTCAAAGGTTAACGTGTCGCGTGTCCAAATTGCACCAAATTCGAAAAAGCACTCCCCAGGGTCATCAGCAATACACCCGCCAAGTGTGAAGTAGATCGGATGAGCGGTTCTCGAGATATGCGAATAAAACACAGACAGAGGTTCCTTGCTCCATAGTTAGATTTTTAATACCACCTCAAACTATGGGCTCAATAATCGCCATATTTGCATATTGAATTAAACTCAATAACAGTCGAAACCTGAAAGGTATGAGCTCAAACAACTTAAGCAAGTTTTTTTACAGGGCTACAGTGGTATTTGTTACTGCTGGCACTATACAGGTGGATGAATACTCACTCACTGGCTGATCCATGTGCACAATCAGAGCCTGGAGGGCGTAGAGGGCCTGCAGCTCTTTCTGCTCATCAGACAGGTATCTCTGCAGCAGACTGACTCTCTGGTTGATCTGCCGTGCATCCACCCTGTACGGCTTGTCACCTGAAACAAGGAGAGACAAACTTATCAACGGAGATAAAACTTCTTGTATGCCATGAAAAATGTTTACATTACAGGGCTGCTAAACTAATCACATATTGTGATTTGCGTTTCAACAATCAGAACATCGATATCAGTAATACTGAAACATTTTAAACATGGAGAATTCATGCCGCCGCTGTGAGACGGAAAGACCAACAGTGGTCACTTAACAGACAGACATAGGATCATTTTAGCCCGAAACAAGAGCCGTTACTTTTACATGCTGCATTAGTCATACTTACATATGATGGCAGACTGACACACTGACGTCATCAGTGCTCGTACGAACTGGTTGGAAGCAGTTTGCTGCTCGTCCAAGTCAGCCTGAAAAAAGAAAGTTGAACAGAGGAAACATAAATGACTCATGCAATGTTTATATTGAATAAAAAAAAACCCACGGAATATTAAAGTCTGAAGTAAAACATGGGCTACATCACCAGTACGTTTAACTCACCTCAGCCCAGTCTCTGATGCGCTGGTTGTTGGCCTTGTCCTGGATGAGTCTGTCCAGCTGTTTGCTGAGCTCCTCTTCAGTGAGGACCTTCTTCTCATCCACTTCCTTTGACTCCATCTCCTCTCCTGTGGTGAACTCCACTTTCTAAATTACGTAACAAACAAAGAAAATTAAAGACCCTCTTATAAGTTGTTTCCTTTTAATTATTTTGTTTTTTTAAACAACCAAAACACAACACAGGTCATGAGGGGTAACTGGGTATTGGCATGAGGTCTGCATTTGTGTCAGCAATTAAATATCTTTATTTCTACAGTATATAATAGACACTCATGACAAATACCTGCTCAGTCACAAACTTGTTGACGTCTTCATCCTCAGCAACTTGAGGACTCTCTGCCCCCTCGTGGATCTCATCGATTGTTTTAGGACCCTGGTCTCCTCTCGTTGTCGGGTCCTGGTCTCCTCTATGAGGCACCCAGTTATTCTGCAGATCAGAGATGGACGATGGTTATAAAAACAGTCTGTAACTGCTCCAACACCTGTTGGTAATGTCGACATTCATGGTTCACATACGACTCATGATCCCTGTGGATTACTTCACACACAGTATAAAAAAATTCTGCTCATTCAGGAATATTTCTTAGCAGTGATGCCACTGTGAAGTGAACTCTCACGAGACAGTGAGAGAACATGGTGACTTCCAGCTGCTCGACTACTGATCCAAACAAACATCTCTCCTCTGACATGAAATCTTTTTTTTGCGTGTGTGTACAGTAGTATGTCAGCTGCACTGTCCCGAAGCTTCGAATAGCTTCGAATATTTCCCATCGAAGCTTCGAAGACCAAAAAATGGTATTCGGGACAGCCCTATATATGATAAAATTTATGTTGTATGCTCTTCTATTTATTTATTTATTATGCTTTCCCATATTTCACCACATTCTTCTTCTTTCTTTGTCTCCATACATCCACCCTATGGACTCCACCCCAGACTGACTGTCTAGAACACACACACACACCAACATCACCTTATTCTCTCATCCCCTGACAAAATATTGTATTTTCTTGTCATCCTTTTGTTGTTCTGTTAGTGTATTGTTTTTTGTCTTGCAATGAAATGAAAAAAAACCCCATCCTTAACAGGCTTAAAATACACATACTGTATGTATATAAATAAAGTTTGTTTAAGTATATAAAAAATAAAAATAAAAAAAGGAATATTTTTTAGCTTTAGTCACCACCATAAATGCTTGTTATTGCCATATCCCATTATGGATATATTAATATTTACCCTTCTGATGTCCATGATGTCTTGTAGCATTAAGCAAATTCTGGATGAGGTCTTTCTCTCTTTGATGATCTTGTAGATCTGGTTGAAATACTGATCCATGCGAGGCTGACAGGGACACAGAAAAAAAGTGTTTTTTTATGAGTCGTGGCTACATAAAAAGTGTGTAAATGTTTGTGTGTTCATGCTTTACTTACCTTGGCCTTCTCAACGTCCAGGTCTTTGCCAATTGTGGAGAACAGCCTACAAAGACACTCCAGAGACTCTTCATCATGATTCTTCAGTAGTTTCACTATGCAGTCGTGCATGATGACCTCTGTCAGCATCTTCAGCATGAAGAGCTCACCAATGAACTTTATGTTACCCAGTGAGCGGCGGTGGGCCTGGTCTCTGGACTCCTGCAGCTCCACCCTCAAGCGCTCACGTTCCTCTCCCTGAGGGCAGATAAAAGTGGGGGTTTGTGCTTAGAGGGGGTAAAATCATCAGTTTAGTCTAAACCATAAACTGTATATAAAGATGGACGACATGACAGCGCCCCAAAAGTGAAGCCAAAACATCTCGATCGCCCCCTAGTGGCTGGTTGCAGTATAGCTCCATGTTAGTGGATGGGACATGGGTCAAACTAAAAAGTCAAAGTACACGTCAAATACATTTTTCCCGGAGATGGTTTCTGTCATATTAGGTAGTGCAATTAAATCGTAAGACATTAAACTGTGAATAATATATTTTTTATTTCTTACTACATTGCCAGATAAGCCAACTACCAGTGTAGACAAAAGAAGTCAGATTTGCAGACGTTTTTTTTTTTTAAACTCGAGTTTCACAGATAGAACCGTCTGTTACTTTGCTTTATTTTCCACACATACGCCACGTTAAGTCAGTGCAGAATAGCTGACAACAATTTCGATTTCTAAAATATGAAAAAATATACCATTACCCCAGAATAACACAAACATGACTCATTATTAGTTTTCAAGACTTACAATCAATTCCGTCTTTAACCATGAACACAACCGTGCTCGCTTCAAATCAGAGTCTAAATGGGTGAATAAAACCTAGAATTCCCAAAATGCTTCTTACCTGTGGGGGAGTCGGTGTGGTGGTGGACCTTCCACCTGATATCAACTCCTCTGTGATGTCACGCCCACCCTGGTTGGGGTCTCGTATCCTTATCCTTATCTATAAGAAGACGAGGTAAATATTGGTTAGGTTTCCATAAAGCATTAAAATACAGACAGTATCTAACGGTGCTGTCACTACTGATCTATAGCCAGCACCCATCATGATAATGCTATTGTTATTTTCAGGTCCTCCAAAATTGATGTACAATAGACCACAGTCCATGGATGTATAAGAGGTTGTGCCTGCGTGTTAGTAAATAGCCTGTACATTAAATTCTGTGGTTCAAACCTGGCTTGGGGCCCTTCTGTGGGGAGTTTGCTTGTTCTCCCCGTGTTTTCTCCGGGTTCTCCGGCTTCCTCCCACAGTCCAAAGACATGCAGGTTAGGTTAATTGTTGACTCTAAATTGCCCGTAGGTAGGAATGTGAGCGTGAATGGTTGTCTGTCTCTATGTGTCAGCCCTGTGATAGTCTGGCGACCTGTCCAGGGTGTACCCTGCCCTCGCCCAACATCAGCTGGGATGGATTAAATTCTGTTTATGTCATGCTACTAGCACTACTAGCTACTGGCCAATAGCCGGTTGTTTGGGAACAGAGACATTAATACATCCACCACGGTACAGGCTTACAGCATACAGCCAATGGTTGTATTATGAGATAATGAAAGTGATGAATTAATGCCAATATATGCATTATTACAGCTGCATACAGCTAGCAGGAAGATGGCAGAACTGGATATGTCATATGAGCGTGCAGGGCGGTGCAGTCCCGTGGGTCGGATGAACATTAATTATGCCGAGGAAAGTATCACTGAATTTGGCTACTAGTGAATTTTAAAACTTTTAGGACATAATGATTTAAATGAGGGCTATTTAAGTGTTCGTACTGGGAAGTTGATTTACCTAAAAAAACTTTTTTACAGACGCCTCTTTCTATATACATGGCTGAAATGTCATTTTCAGTCCAAAATGGCGGCAGAGCTAGCACAGTGCTATCTAGCAGCTGTTGTCAAAAAAGCACCAGAGTTTTGTTTCTTTAATTCTTCCCTCTTTGGTATAGTGGGAGGAAGTGGAGACAACACTATGGTGGTTGCGACCATGACGGTAAAAGATGACATTTCTTACTTCTTTGGCAGCCTCTATTTCTTTGTGCTTTTTCTCAAAGATTTCACCATCATCCCGGTCCTTCTCAAACTCGACCTTGCAGCGGTTGAGCAGCAGTTTGCGGAAGTTCACAGTAACTCCTGGCTTGTCTGAGGTGGGGACTTTCAACTGAAGGAGGAAAACATTGAGTATAATTAAACATTTTTATTGAATATAAATTTTTCATCTTGCTGATAATCATATGGGTTAAAAGCTTGATTATAAAAATGTTAAACACAAAATGAAGAGTGATTAAAGTGTGCTTCATCAGGTCCATCATGAACATTCAGTGGCCCAGACACGTGGCACAAAACAGAAGTCAGCATTGGAGTAAATGATGAGATCTGGATGAAATCACAAGACTTACCCCCATAAGGCAGCGGCACATGTTGGCGTAGACCACAGCGGAGTTGGGCTCTGAGATGGCCTTCTCGATGATGAGGTCAACGGCTCCCTTCAGCCTCTCCTCTGTGTTTATCTTCAGCTCTATAACTTGTTTCATCAGCCCCTGAAACGTCTGAGGGGTCAGCTTGTCGAGGATACTGTGCAGACGATTGAACAGCTCTTGAGTCTTGAACTGTTCGGGATCGTCGTCTTCGTCTTCCTCCGCGCCGTGGCTGCGAGTGGACATCTTCTTCTTGGGCTTCCAGGCCTTCTCAGCCTTGTTGAGCTGCACGTTGTCGCTGAGGTACATGCTGCTGATGATTTTCCTGTGCTGGTCCTGCTGGGATTGACTTGGCCCAGGTGGCTAAAACGAAGGGAAGGCAAGCGTGAGCCATGATCAAGATAATTTGGCCCCGGAAAGCACTGTAGCTGACTGACTCACTTGATTGTCAGTTCATGTGTGGAAATTCACTGCACAGTCTGATATCAGGAAAACGCTGGAAAGATCCAAATTGTTATTATCACTGACAATATCATATTTTATTTATTCTTTATTAATGTTTTTCCTCTGTTGTTTTCATGTGTTTTATGTTTTGTCATATATATCAAATACTTGGAAACATATATACACAACTTCCCCAACACTGACATGACCTCCCATCCACCCATCAATCAATGTATTTATTAATTTTTGTTATTTATTTATTATTTTGGCATTTTTGTCATGAATATTATATCTTCCATTTTCTATATTCGTTTTCATGTGCTTCAATATGCTTGCTTTTTGCAAATGTATATATATTTTTATTATTGGAAAACAATTAATAACACAAAAAAATGACAAATATTGTCCAGAAACCCTCACAGGTCCTGAATTTAGCATACAAAATATGCTCAAATCATAACATGCCAAACTCATGCCCAACAGACAACATCAGTTGTCAGTGTGTCAGTGTGCTGACTTGACTATGACTTGCCCCAAACTGCATTTGATTATCATAAAGTGGGCATGTCAGTAAAGGGGAGACTCGTGGGTACCCATAGAACCCATTTTCATTCACATATCTTGAGGTCAGAGGTCAAGGGACCCTTTGAAAATGACCATGCCAGTTTTTCCTCGCCAAAATTTAGCACAAGTTCGGAGCGTTATTTAACCTCCACCTTCACGACAAGCTAGTATGACATGGTCTGTACCAATGTGTTCCAAACCTTAGGTTTTGTAGTTTCACATGATAAGAGTATCTTCACTCTAGCTTTAAAACTGAGCCCGCTACAACCTAAAAATCGCAACTTGCGATAATGCGTTAAAGAAATTAGTGGCGTTAAAAAGAATTTGCGTTATCGCGTTATTATCGCGTCAACTTTGACAGCCCTACTTATTATTATTCCTCCTTTCCACATCTAAATCAACTGACTGTAAATCCCTGATAAACAGGCCTCTCCTTTGGGTCTGGGAGCTGTTTTTAAGGGATCATGCACACAATGGGCCAGCCCCCTCCCATATGGGTCCTTTTATTTATATCCTTTATTATACTTTCCCTTAGTTCCCTTCTTTTTTTATTTCTTATTTCTTAGCATTAGTCACCACCATAAATGCTTGTTATTGCAATATCCTGTTATGGATAAGTTAATATTTACCTTTCTGAGGTCCAAGACGTCTTGTAGCATTAAGCTGATTCTGGATGAGGTCTTTCTCTCTTGTGACTTAGAAGAATAACTGTGCAAGACTGGGGCGATTTCTTACGGTGCACCCAAACAAAACTTCAAGACTTCAAACACTATATCTGACTATAATAACAAGCGCCAAAGCCTCGAGTTAAACAGAGTGAAAACCTGAAGCTGGGGACAATAAATGTGGTGAAAACTTCCATGTTAGACCAGGATGTTACCTTTGTGATCTTGCTAAGGCGGGTGGTGTCGATGGGTCTGTTCTTGGAGATGGGAACCGTGTTCCATCCCTCATCCTGAGGCTGGTTAGTCCGGCCACCTCCTGGTATGTGGGAGCCTCGGCCCCCCATGTTCCCTCCCATCCTGCCACCTCCTCCTCCTTCTCCTCCCTTTTTCTTGGACAGAAGCTGCTGCTGGACTTTGATGTGTTCCCTGTGCACCTCCATCTCTGCCTCCTTGTGGATCTGGTCGATTGTTTTAGGACCCTGTTCTCCACTACGAGGCACCCAGTTACACTGTAGATCAGAGACGGAAGATGGTTATAAAACAAGTCTGGAACTGCTCCAACACCTGTCGATATTCATGGTTCCTATGAGATAATCCCCGTGGATTACTACACACAAAGTATAAAAAAATTTTGCTCATTCAGGAATACTTCTTAGCATTAGTCACCGCCATAAATGCTTGTTATTGCAATGTCCGGTTATGGATGAATTAATATTTACCTTTCTGAGGTCCAAGACGTCTTGTAGCATGAAGCGGATTCTGGATGAAGTCTTTTTCTCTTTGATGATCTGGTCCATCACGTTGAAATACTGATCCATGCGAGGCTGACAGGGACACAGAAAGAAGTGGCTTTTATGAGTCATGGCTACAAAAAAAAAAAGTAATTCTTGTAAATGTTTGTGTGTTCATGCTTTACTCACCTTGGCCTTCTCAAAGTCCAGGTCTTTGCCAATTGTGGAGAACAGCCTACAGAGACACTCCAGAGACTCTTCATCATGATTCTTCAGTAGCTTCACTATGCAGTCGTGCATGATGGCCTCTGTCACCATCTTCAGCTTGAAGAGCTCACCAATGAACTTTATGTTACCCAGTGAGCGGCGATGGGCCTGGTCTCTGGAGTCCTGCAGCTCCACCCTCAAGCGCTCACGTTCCTCTCCCTGAGGGCAGATAAAAGTGGGGGTTTGTGCTTAGAGGGGGTAAAATCATCAGTTTAGTCTAAACTATAAACTGTATATAAAGAGGGACGACATGACAGCGCCCCAAAAGTGAGGCCAAAACATCTCGATCGCCCCCTAGTGGCTGGTTGCAGTATAGCTCCATGCTAGTGGATGAGACATGGGTCAAACTAAAAAGTCAAAGTACACGTCAAATACATTTTTCCCGAAGATGGTGTCTGTCATTTTAGGTAGTGCAATTAAATCGTAAGACATTAAACTGTGAATAATACATTTTTATTTCTTACTACATTGTCAGATAAGCCAACTACCAGTGTAGACAAAATAAGTCAGATTTGCAGACCGTTTTTTTTTTTTAAACTCGAGTTTCACAGATAGAACCGTCTGTTACTTTGCTTTATTTTCCACACATACGCCACGTTAAATCAGTGCAGAATAGCTGACAACAATTTCAATTTCTAAAATATGAAAAAATATACCATTACCCCAGAATAACACAAACATGACTCATTCTTAGTTGTCAAGACTTACAATCAATTCCGTCTTTAACCATGAACACAACCGTGCTCGCTTCAAATCAGAGTTTAAATGAGTCAATAAAACCTAGAATTCCCAAAATGCTTCTTACCTGTGGGGGAGTCGGTGTGGTGGTGGACCTTCCACGTGCCATGATCTCCTCTGTGATGTCACGCCCGCCCTGGTTGGGGTCTCGTATCCTCATCTATAAGAAGACGAGGTAAATATTGGTTAGTTTTCCATAAAGCATTAAAATACAGGGAGTATGTAACGGTGCTGTCACTACTGATCTATAGCCAGCACCCATCATGATAATGCTATTGTTATTTTCAGGTAAATAATACAATACAAATCAATACACTTTCTGTCTATTCCAATTTTTTTTTGGACCGCAGACAATAGGCGCGCTGCCCTTTTGTTGTGACATACTACCGGTTTGCGTTCCCTCTTTGGTGGCCCTTGTGGCTGTGCCGGTGGTTGCTGAGGAGGCGGGGCTTGTTGCTGTTGCTGGGCGTTGATCATGACCGGTGCCGGCTGGACAGACGGAGAGTTGGGCTTCAGTTTGCCATGTTATGATCTGAGCATATTTTTTATCAAGTGTTCATTTTTCTGATAAGTTTGGTTTTAATTAGTTATTTTGATGCTATAAAAAGGAGGTGAGACGTCATGATTGGCAGCTGTGGTTCTCTCTTGCTAAAAAGCTGTGGCCGTGTTCGGCTTGCGATAGGTTTGGGCGGGTGTGTGGGCGGGACCTCGATACCACCGCCTGATCACTACTGTGCAGACTCTGGCTCCTAATGATGTCAAAATCTCAAGATGGCAGTAAAAAAGTGGAAGTGCCGTACAAAAGTAAAACTAATTTATTTCTATTTTATTGTCATATTAAAATGTCTCTACCGAAATGGCCTGTGTTGAACAATAAAAATATTATAAATATGCATATTATATCTATGTACTTACTTATTTATTTATTAAATTTTTTTTGCCCAGCCGCTTACCAGAGGAGCTTAAAGTGAGCAATGGACACAAATAGCAGTTAGAAAAAGCGATCTCAATCTTTTTCATGTCAAGGACCTCCAAAATTGATGTACAATAGACCACAGTCCATGGATGTATAAGAGGTTGTGCCCTGTGCTTTTGCCCTGCGTGTTAGTAAATAGCCTGTACATTAAATTCGGTGGTTCAAACCTGGCTTGGGGCCCTTCTGTGGGGAGTTTGCATGTTCTCCCCGTGTTTTCTCCGAGTTCTCCGGCTTCCTCCCACAGTCCAAAGACATGCAGGTTAGGTTAATTGTTGACTCTTAATTGCCCGTAGGTGTGAATGTGAGCGTGAATGGTTGTCTGTCTCTATGTGTCAGCCCTCTGATAGTCTGGCGACCTGTCCAGGGTGTACCCTGCCCTCGCCCAATATCAGCTGGGATATATTAAATTCTGTTTATATCATGCTACTAGCACTACTGGCTACTGGCCGATAGCCGGTTGTTTGGGAACAGAGACATTAATACCTCCACCACGGTACAGGCTTACAGCATACAGCCCATGGTTGAATTATGAGATAATGAAAGTGATGAATTAATGCCAATATATGCATTATTACAGCTGCATACAGCTAGCAGGAAGATGGCAGAACTGGATATGTCATATGAGCATGCAGGGCGGTGCAGTCCCGTGGGTCGGATGCACATTAATTATGCTGAGGAAAATATCACTGAATTTGGCTACTAGTGAATTTTAAAACTTTTAGGACATAATGATTTAAATGAGGGCTATTTAAGTGTTCTGTACTGGGAAGTTGATTTACCTAAAAAAAACGTATTTACAGACGCCTCTTTCTATATCCATGGCTGAAATTGTCATTTTCAGTCCAAAATTGCTACCACAGTGCCATCTAGCAGCTGTTGTCAAAAAAGCACCACAGTTTTGTTTCTTTAATTCTTCCCTCTTCAGTACAGTGGGAGGAAGTGGATACAACACTATGGTGGTTGCGACAATGACGGTAAAAGATCACATTTCTTACTTCTTTGGCAGCCTCTATTTCTTTTTGCTTTTTCTCAAAGATTTCATCATCATCCCGGCCCCTCTCAAACTCGACCTGGCAGCGGTTGAGCAGCAGTTTGCGGAAGTTCACAGAAACTTCTGGCTTGTCTGAGGTGGGGACTTTCAACTGAAGGAGGAAAACATTTAGTAAAATAAAACATTTTTATTGATTATACATTTTTCATCTCGCTGATAATCATATGGGGTAAAAGCTTTATTATAAAAATGTTAAACAGAAAATGAAGAGTGATTAAAGTGTGCTTCATCAGGTCCATCATGAACATTCAGTGGCCCAGACACGTGGCACAAAACAGAAGTCAGCATTGGAGTAAATGAGGAGATCTGGATGAAATCACAAGACTTACCCCCATAAGGCAGCGGCACATGTTGGCGTAGACCACAGAGGAGTTGGGCTCTGAGACGGCCTTCTCAAAGATGAGGTCAACGGCTCCCTTCAGCCTCTCCTCTGTGTTTATCTTCAGCTCTGTAACTTGTTTCATCAGCTCCTGAAACGTCTGACGGGTCAGCTTGTCGAGGATACTGTGCAGACGATTGAACAGCTCTTGAGTCTTGACCTCTTCGGGATCGTCGTCTTCGTCTTCCTCCGCACCGTGGCTTCGAGTGGACATCTTCGCCGTGGGCTTCCAGGCCTTCTCAGCCTTGTTGAGCTGCACGTCGTCACTGAGAGACATTCTGCCGATGATTTTCCTGGGCTCTTTCCTCTGACCCTGCTGGGAGCGACGTGGCCCAGGTGGCTAAAAGGAGGGGAAGGCAAGCGTCATCAACGCAATGTGGTGTCACTAATATCACCAAAAGTCCCTAAATCTATTGAGAAAGTCGCCAAGTCGGCAACACTGTCCATTCAGGTCTCCCTCCAAAGCCACTCCCCAAAATTATCATTATGAACGTAAACATATTATAATGAACGTGGACAACGAACACGGCTATTGTTAGTACTCACAGCTGTCAAGTTAGCAGGTTGTGGAAGACTCCAGTGAGGCACAATGAGTGCACGCAGGTAGACAGGTAGCCCCGTGCAGGCTAATTACAGTCCTGCGAAAGCCACAGATACCAGATTTTTTTTCTCTGTTTTGTCAGAGCATTTGATTTATTGATTGCTATCAGGATGTAATGAGAATTTCAACAAATATAATAAAAACTGTTTTTGAAGATTACCAACTCAAGCTTTAAAGGGGCTATATGTAAGAATCAGAAATCTCTTATGTAGACAAATTTGATATAATTACAACTGTGATTTATTGTCATACATTATCTGTTTATATACAAGTTATGGATACTTCACAGGATGACTTATCGTTGTTGACAAATTACATTAATAAACACTTACTTCACTACACTACACTTCAGGGCCAAAGGGCAGTGGTTATTATCTAACATTGTGAGAAGATGTAATTTTAAGACCTTTAATATTTTCTTTACTTCATATTTCATTTACATGGAGCATATTGCTAAATAAATGTGTTTCATTGAAATACAGTATCACAATCTAAGTTACTATATTAGCAACATAACAGTGCTGATTGTATCTGAAGCATCAGGCAAATTATTAATGGTGAAATGATGAGCTGATTAATCAATGCACTATTTTAATATTTATGTCATTTACCAGGCAAAAAAAGCTGAATATTTTCCCCGCTGTAACTTACAGTGAGACAGCACTTTCCGGGGAACTGAAAGTGAAACTTATATCTGCTTTCTGCTGCTGCTAAAACACTATAGATAAGTTTCATTTTCTCGTGCACTGAAACTGATACAGATGTTTTTAGGTGAACCTTTCTTTTAGGTGCTAAAATATGTTTTGCTGCCAGTCCCTTCCACAGCAGTGTATAACTTTGCTCCTGTCTGTATCTCCAGACTGGGGGCGCGCCGACCGTCATCTACTGCAGGTAATACACCGACTATCTATAAGTACCTAAAAAAAAAAACACTTCAAAACACCCAAATGATCCCTTTAATGACTGGAAGTATGGCTTTAAATGTTATAAGTATGGTAAAAGAAAAAAAAACTTACACAATTTGAGTTGTTAAAGGTTGCAGCAGCAGACTGACGCTGCTCCTGCAGGCTCTCTCCTCGACTCCGGTGATTCCAAGGAAATCCCAGAATGCATTGCGTCTGGGTGGTGTTGTGTCGTATACTGCTTCCAGTTGATAAGTGTTGACTGTACACCTGCGCATACAGTCTATTGGGGGGGGGGCGGGAAACATTATTCAGTGCTATGTGACTTTGAGCCAGGCTTAAAGCTGTTAATATGTCACTTTGTGACGTTTTAATATGTTTCCATGCGAGAAAATAGCCATTTAAATTCCCAATATGTGGTCAGTTTATCCAATTAACGCCTAATTGGAAATATGCTGCAACGTTTTCGGAGATGTGACGGAGCCGCCAGTGGGACTGCCTTGAAACCGGCCTGGACCAGTCTTTACAGATTTTGAGCCAGGCTAAAAGCTGTTAATACGCCACTTTATTAAGTTTTAAAGTGGCAGTAGGCAACAATTTTTTGGCATAATTTGGCAAAAATTCCATAATAACCTTTCAGCATATTGTAATTCAAGTGTTCTGAGAGATAACTAGACTTCTGCTACTCATCATGTCTCTGTTTTCAGGATTTAGAAAAATCGAGCCCGTGAAGGCAGATTTTGACTAATCACAGGTCATTTCAGAGAGAGAGAGCGTTCCTATTGGCTGAGCTCCGGTCGTGTGACCAGAACTTGGCTTCCTTCAACAGATTTTACAACGGCGGCTGCCTCGAAAACTTTCTCATTTTACAGCTAAACAGTAACTAGAAGATGATTCTGAAAACATCTGAGGAGAGAAATAGGCATTAGAGTAACAGAATATTGATTCATATTTGATCAGCTGCCTAGTTTGACCGTTTGGTCGGAGATCGCGAGTGATTGACAGCCGGCTCTCATAGACTGCAGCTGGACAGCGGACCTTGTTTTCCTCCTGTAAGTGAAATCCTTAGCCGTTAGGAGCACCGGAGGACACAGTAGGACACAGAGGAACATGATTTTTATCAGGTTAACTGTTTCATGTACTACTGTCACGATATAGCGGCCGTTTTCTAAAAAATAACTTTTTTAAATCATATTTGCGCCAATATCGCATACTGCAGCTTTGAATTCCCAATATGTGGTCAGTTTAGCCAATTAACGCCTAATTGAAAATTTGCTGCAACGTTTTCGGAGATGTGACGGAGCCGCCGGTGCGGTGCCTTGAAACCGGCCTGGACCAGTCTTTACAGATTTTGAGCCAGGCTAAAAGCTGTTAACACGCTACTTTATTAAGTTTTAAAGCTTCGGTAGGTAGAATTGTTTTGGTATCACTATACCAAAAATTCCATAATAACCTTTCAGCATGTTTTAATTCAAGTGTTCTGAGAGAAAACTAGACTTCTGCACCTCCTCATGGCTCTGTTTTCAGGCTTTAAAAAACCCAGCCCGTGATGGGAGACTTTGGCCAATCACAGGTCATTTCAGAGAGAGAGCGTTCCTATTGAGCGTTCCTATTGGTTGTGCTCCGGCTGGTGGGCGGCGCTTGGTATTTCCTCAACTGATATCAACATGGCTGCCGGGTCACAAACTTTCTCATTTTACAGCTAAACGGTACACTACAAGATGTTTCTGAAAACATTTGAGGCGAGAAATAGGCATTACAGTAACAGAATATTGATTCATAACTGCGTTGTCAACGGTAACTGCAGCATGAGCGCAGTGCAGAGCGACGGCAGTTAGCTAGCCAAACGATGGCAAAAACCTTATTAGTGTTATCAAGCTAAAAGTAAGTATACGGCAAAAACGTACACAATTTGAGTTGCAATGGTAGAGTGGCGCTGTTCCTGTATGCTATCCTCTCGTGCTCCGGGGAAGTGAAGAAAAGTTCGGTTGTAATGTGGCGTTAGCTGCCTACATCTAGCGTTAGCAGTTAAAGCGTGTTTGCAGCAGTTTGCTTGTTTATTCAAAGTTTATCAATATCGAAGGTGTTTCTTGTCCAAATTGCAACAAATTCGACAAAGTACTCCCTTGGGTCCCCAGCAATACACCTGCCAAGTATGAAGTTGAACGGAAGAACGGTTCTTGAGATATGCAAAGGACATACCCATATTACTGTACATGGTGTTTAAAGGCGACTGAGCGTATACATTCACAGTGGGAAAAATGACGGGTCGGTGGAGGGTAAACAGCCCATTTTTTGTAAATCCAGCCATGATACAACCTACACAGAGGCACCAATCCAACTTTTTCTCTCCCATTTTCATACCTATTTTTCCCCAAATTAAAAATCTACTTCACTGCATGTAACTAATAGGAATTATTTTAATGTAAACGTAATGAGACCGAGGAGTGTGTCGAATCGATAGCCCGCTGTGACGGAGTGAATTAAACTGATAACAGAAACACTGAATTTTTATGACCTTGACCATTTAATGTTGATTGTTGACATCATGGCTGATAACCAGTCCCCTTAATAAGGTCAGTCAATTTGGAGCGTCTCCGTTCAACCGTAACCACACACAACCATAAAATCTCTGGGGCATCCGACAGGTTCCAGACAGACTTATGCAAAACTCTGCTCAGCAACTTAATAAGTCCTTTATTTGCAATGCTCCGTTACCTCATCTTTCCAGTTTCCGATGCAAAAGAAGCAATAATTTCTTAAATAAAGAAAGCAAAAAAAAATATTTACAAAATTCCAATACAACTAATAATCAATGGATTATCTAAAGCACCTCTCTGCATCTGGACAACTGCCGTTTCTGTTGGAAAAGGATACACTGCAATTACATCGGCAATTTATCGTTTCTGAAAAATAAAACTGAAAAAAAGAAGTTTTTTTTAATTATTATTATATATTTACAGAACGCTCCTGAAATAAGTTTCCACTTAAAGTAGAAAAGGCTTTCGGATCACTTCTGTGTTGTTGTTTTTTTTAAAGTTTATATATTTTCATCAAGTCAATTTCTGTAGATTTCAAGTTTTAACGGTGATTGGGTCATTAAGTGTCCTCTACGACAGCTCAGGGTTAAGTATAGAAGAGGTAAAGATGAAGAGTCAGTGTGGCTCACTACTGGGGATGGGAGAGGATGGCTTAGAGGAAGCATTAAGACCACCCCCTAGTAGTCAAGGTCAAAGGTCAAAGGTCAACACCGGTCCTCCATGTTTCTCCTTGTCCTCTAAGTTCATGACGGGAAACAGGAAGAGAAAATAGACAACCTTTGCTTTAAAAACTCCATCCATCAAATTAAGATTAGTTCATGTACATTTGTCTATCGACGTTTCGGCCACTGTATCATTAATAGAAACACACTTCAGTCATGCTGCACACTCCAGTAAGGGACAAAGACATACGAGCTGAGTTTGGATTGAACACACATTATGGCATGACGATACCCACGTATCAGGGAACCCACTACACCAAACGCCCTGCTGTTTATTCTTGCAGATCAGATAGGATGTTAGGCATTAGAATTATCTAGAACCATAAAAAAGCAGCCTGTTGGTTTGTATTATTGTGAGAAAAAGAGTTTCGTAGTGATGTGGGATACTTCACACCTCGTTAACAAGCAATCCTGCTGAATCAGTTTTCAAGTTTATTTGATGAGGACACTTGCTGTGACAAGCAGGTGGGGAAATAATGAGGAAGCAAGAGAGGGAGGGTAGAGAGAAATGATTGTTTTCTGAGTCCATCCCTCAAAGAAAAGAAAAAATAATAAAGATTTATCCTCATTGAGGATTGATTTGAGTCTGCCTCTCTGGCAATATTGTCCATGACTCTCTGCAGCCGCCTGCAGAGCCCCCGCCTTGCCAAAGGGGGGCGGCAGCTTTCAGTTCAGTCTTTTACTCCTTGTCAGACTCCTCCTCGGCCTCGCGGAGCCAGGTGAAGAAGGCGGTGACTGATTTCAAGGCCACACCTTTGCCTGTTTGCTCCGCAGGGTCTTTGCTGGTTTCCCATTTGTAGAAGGCCTCCTCTTTAATAACGTCCTCGTCGTACAAGGCGTCAAAGAACATCCGCAGGAGGTCTGCAGAGACAGGATACAGAGGTCAATACTGATCTGGCATTGGTAAAGAAACACAGTTGGCTGCAGAGGGAGAAAAAAAGATTGGTGTTGGCGTTACTATTACTAGATTATTTTTGAGGCTGTCGTTTGTCCCGATTTCATCAGCGTCATAAAATTTACATTACATTATTTTGCACAGGTGTGGTGTTATATCCATCAAATGCGAAGTATTGCATTGTGGGATTGTGAGCAGATAGTAGTGTTCATGCCATAGACGCTACTTTTTTGTTATATTGTGGGATTTTTTTATGTAATAGATCAATTTCACACTCGTTCAATTGACACCAGTGCAGTGCCTGTTCAGAACGGGCTGAAGGCTTGGCCTGCGGTATTGCTGCTTGCAGCTTTCTTGAAAAGCGCTCATACAAACAACTTCACGCTCGACACCACGCTTCCTTGGGACCTCAGCAATACACCTGCTATGACAGTTGCGTCACACACCGAAGTCGTGGCAACTCGCGGTCAGAAGCATCGGTGAAATACACTCTGGTTCCATTCTGCTTCCAGTTGGCTATCCGCTCTTGTTGACTCCAGGGAAGTGAAGAGGAGTTTGATTAAAGAGAAACGGCAGTCAATGAGCAGCAGCCGTTCAGAGCGTGTGTCTGTTTCGGAGCGGGCCGACTGCTTGGCTTCTGGTAGCCTCCCGGTGTTGCTGCTTGCAACGTTGTCGAGGGCTTGTGTCTGTTCTTCTCAGTCTGCAGGGCCTTGAAGCCCCTCTCCTGGTGCTGTGTGCTTGTATAGTCAAAGTTTATTGATATGTTTCGTGTCCAAATTGCACTAAATTCGAAAAAGCACTCCCCAGGGTCACCAGCAATACACCCGCCAAGTGTGAAGTAGATCGGATGAGCGGTTCTCGAGATATGCGAATAACACAGACATAGGTTCCTCGCCTCATTGTTCGATTTTTAATACCACCTCAAACTATGGGCTCAATAATGGCCATATTTGCATATTGAATTACTACCCCTGTACTTTTAGCCCCAACACATTACTGCTGGCACTCTACAGGTGGATGAATACTCACTCGCTGGCTGCTCCATGTGCACCATCAGAGCCTGGAGGGCGTAGAGGGCCTGCAGCTCCTTCTGCTCATCAGACAGGTATCTCTGCAGCAGACTGGCTCTCTGGCTGATCTGCCGTGCATCCACCCTGTACGGGTTGTCACCTGAAACAAGGAGAGACAAACTTATCAATGGAGATAAAACTTCTTGTATGCCATGAAAAATGTTTACTTTACAGGGCTGCTAAACTAATCATACATTGTGATTTGCGTTTCTACAATTAATCATCACAGAACATCGATATATCAGTAATACTGAAACATTTTAAACAGAGAATTCATGCCGCCGCTATGAGATGGAAAGACTAACAGTGGTCACTAACAGAGAAAGACATAGGATCATTTTAGCCCAAAACAAGAGCCGTTACTTTTACATGCTGCATTAGTCATACTTACATATGATGGCAGACTGACACACTGACGTCATCAGTGCTCGTACGAACTGGTTGGAAGCAGTTTGCTGCTCGTCCAAGTTAGCCTGAAAAAAGAAAGTTGAACAGAGGAAACATAAATGACTCATGCAACTTTTATATTGAATAAAAAAAACACATGGAACATTAAAGTCTGAAGTAAAACATGAGCTACATCACCAGTACGTTTAACTCACCTCAGCCCAGTCTCTGATGCGCTGGTTGTTGGCCTTGTCCTGGATGAGTCTGTCCAGCTGTTTGTTGAGCTCCTCTCCAGTGAGGACCTTCTTCTCATCCACTTCCTTTGACTCCATCTCCTCTCCCGTGGTGAACTCCATTTTCTAAATTACGTAACAAAGAAATTTAAAGATACACTTGTAAGTGATCATATTCTAAGTTGTTTTCTTTTCATTATTTCTTTTTTTTTTTTTTTTTAAACAACCAAAACACAACACAGGGCACGAGTGGTAAGTGGGTATTGGCATGAGGTCTGCATTTGTTTCAGCAATTAAATACCTTTATTTCTATTTATTACACTCCTTTGTTGAATACTCGATTCTGATTGGTCAATCACGGCATTCTACGGTCTGTTATTTCTTGCTATGTTGCTATGTATAACAGACCGTTGCTATGGGCACAGTTGTGATGTCGGACTCTGGCGGACTGTTTTTTTTTTGTCAAATTATTGATTTTTTAAGTATGTAGCCGTGTAATAAGCGGGATAATGCACAGCTAGCGGACCATTGTTGTGAAAGAAACTCGGACAGGGCGATGCAAGACCCTTCCGCAAGGTTTCTTTCGCTGTACATTATACCTTACATAATAGAAACTAAAGACATTATGTGTCTATGAGATTGTATGAAGGTATTTCATCATGGAGTGTGCCTTCTCTGTATGAGAGCTTACAATCTCTCTCCATGTTATTTCCCCGTGCCTCTACCAAAGTAGATGGGAAAATTAAATTAAAAAAAGAGAAAAGCTTCACCCTCACATCCCCCAACACAGCCTGAGTGGTTGTTTTCAGTTGTTCGTGTTTAACCGTCTTGTACTACTGTAGCCTACAGACCTGCTCAGTGACAAACTTGTTGACGTCTTCATCCTCGGGTAAGAAATCACTCCAATTCAGCCCACCCTCCGTCCACATGGCCCCGACCTTCTTAGGGGTCTGACAGGGGGGAAAAAAAACAGCCGAGTCTTAAATGTCAAACTGCATTAAGTATTAAGATTTTGTTAATGTACAACAGGATGTTGAAGTCTGACATGCCTCATCCATAAGGTGGATTTATGTAGGACATACCATTTCTTTGCAGAGCAACTTGAGGATCTGTATCAGCAGCACGCCAGCCTGCCCAAGAGGCACGAGAGGCTTGGCGATCTCCCTGAAGACACAACACACACACACACACTGAATTATGCTTTTCACTTTCTTTGAACTAAATCATTATACAGTTGTTTTATTTATTACCATTATTATTATACTCAAGGCAAAAAAAAGATTTGTTGTGAGAAGCTGACAAAGGTGTCCCGGTTATCCGACTCACTCATTTTTAGTTTGATGTTTTTGAACTGCACGTGTAAAATGTGTCTTATTGCAACATGTGTATGATCAGAGCACTAACAAACACCCCGAAAATGTTGCTTTACATCTCGTTGACTTAAATAAATTACAATCTATGCAAAAATAGAGGATCCAATGCTCTTTATGAAAAGAGCTACGGGCCAAATGTATCAGTTTGACAGATCTCAATCTACAGGAACTAGGCTTGCTTGGATTTGATTTAATGATTTTTGCTGACTTCCAGCACTGTAGCTCACCTGAAGAGCTGTCCCATAGGGATGCCACCCTCATGGAGCATGGGGGTTATGAGTTCAGCCAGGTAGAGCCAGATGTGAGGTATATCTATGGCCGTGTCTTCTGCAGCCTCCAGGGTCTCTTCTAGCCTGCGGTCCCAAAAAGCACACAGCACTCAATCTCACTTCAAACACAAATTAGTTCTCAAATAATCAGTCTGGCGAGAGTAAATTAGGATGAACTAGAGGCAAACAACTTCTCTAACATTGGAAATGCGGTGCGATGTTTTTCCTGTTAAAGCTCACCCTTTGTAGTACTGCTCTGTGGGCAATACCTCTGCCTTTACAAGCTGGTTCAGCAACAGGCCCATGTGCTCTCTAGCCAAGGTGCTGCGCTCAAGTGTCGACTCCACGCCGTTCCGCACAAACACGTAGAGCAGTGAGGCACTGTTGAGTTCCGTCACACACTGCAACGCCTCCTACAGAAGCAGCAGAAGACACACAAGATGTTCAGAGCGGTTTCGTATTCCAAGCATTTGCTGATTAAGCCTGATAATATGCATGCATTTAAGTAAAATTCACTTTGTTGCATGGCGTCGTGTTTGTACCTTCAAGTCATTAATGTGGAGGTATTCTTCAATGATGGCGTTCGACTTCTTCTCCAACTCCTCTTCGCTCAAGGCAGGTTTTGGAAGAGAGGGAGGAGGAGTGGGGGCGCTCTCACGCTTAACTGCTGAGAAAAAAAGTGAAAATAAGACTTCAATATTAGTCCAGTCTCTGTGTGTACGCAGCCTTTCCTCCAGGACATATTTCTACCATTTGATCTATTTCAAATCTGCACTTTTGCTCAGTGGGTTTTTCACCTGGGAGATCTTTGCTTGGGGCCCTGTCCCCGCTTCCTCGGTCTCTGCTACCTCGGTCTCTGCTTCCTCGGTCTCTGCTTCCTCGGTCCCTGCTTCCTCGGTCCCTGCTTCCTCTGTCTCCGCTTCCTCTGTCTCCGCTTCCTCTGTCTCCGCTTCCTCTGTCTCCGCTTCCTCTGTCCCTGCTTCCTCGGTCCCTGCTGTCGGTCATGCTGGCCACGCGACGCACAGGCTCAGTCAAGGCCCGGAGGTCTCCGGTCCTCCCGCCGCGCTCCTGGGACTCTCTGCTGAAGCTTCTCTTGGTGATTTGGTTCCGGTTGCTCCTGTCGTCGCGACCTTCCCGTCCCTCACTGCGATCGAATCGGTCAAACCGATCCCTGTCGCGATCACCCCTTTCTCGTTCGCCGCCACGCTCACGGCTGGAGCTTGACCTGCAGGTTGCAAGTGGCACAAGAGGTCCACATTTATCACAATGTTGTGCCATCAAATCTGATCTCAATTTGGTCGCCACCAGGTTGCATGTGCAAATATTTAAACCTAGAAATGTCTAAAAAACTCTTACAGGCCATTAAACAGTGAAGGAGGTAAAGACGACAATAGGACAACACATTTCACTGGAGGAGAAAATATCTGCAGCTGCTGAATACCTCTGAGGAGCTCTGCGGTCAGAGTCAGATGAAGCCACCAACGAGCCAGACTGTTGCAGGGCTGAGAAGCGGTTGACGGTGCTGGTAGCTGGACGACCAGTATCTAAATGAGGAAAAGGATAGATTAATACTCCAACCACTAAAAACAGCTTAAAACCACACTGTCTCTGTGAAGAAGGTGTTTTACCCGGCTCTCCGCTTGCTGGTTTTGCTCCAGTTCCTCCACTGCTGCCTTTGCCCCAGCTACCCCACATGCCTTTTCCCCCTGGAGCCAACAGTTGATTGTTGAAGTCCAGAGAACCAGGCTGAAGGGAAACACAACATTTACATTGACAAATAAGTTACACACACATTTACGCATGTCCCAAATCATCAGATTAAACTGAAGACAGTTTAATTCTAAAGGCTCCTGATTTAGCAGTATAAGTGTGCAAGACTGGGGCGATTTCTTATGGTGCACCCAAACAAAACGTCAAGACTTCAAACACTATATTTGACTATAATAACAAGCGCCAAAGCCTCGAGTTAAACAGAGTGAAAACCTGAAGCTGGGGACAATAAATGTGGTGAAAACGTCCATGTTAGAACTGGATGTTACCTTTGTGATCTTGCTAAGACGGGTGGTGTCGATGGGTCTGTTCTTGGAGATGGGCACCGTGTTCCATCCCTCATCCTGAGGCTGGTTAGTCCGGCCACCTCCTGGTGTGTGGGAGCCTCGGCCCCCCATGTTCCCTCCCATCCTGCCGCCTCCGCCTCCGCCTCCTCCTCCTCCTCCTCCTCCCCCTCCTCCTCCTCCCCCTCCTCCTCCTCCTCCTCCGTCTTTCTTGAACATAAGCTGCTGCTGGACTTTGATGTGTTCCCTGTGCTCCTCCATCTCTGCCTCCTTGTGGATCTGGTCGATTGTTTTAGGACCCTGTTCTCCTCTACGAGGCACCCAGTTACACTGTAGATCAGAGACGGAAGATAGTTATATAACAAGTCTGGAACTGCTCCAACACCTGTCGACATGCATGGTTCCTATGAGACTCATAATCCCCGTGGATTACTTCACACACAGTATTAAACAATTTTGCTCATTCAGGAATATTTCTTAGCTTTAGTCACCACAATAAATGCTTGTTATTGCAATATCCGGTTATGGATGAATTAATATTTACCTTTCTGAGGTCCAAGACATCTTGTAGCATGAAGCGGATTCTGGATGAAGTCTTTTTCTCTTTGATGATCTTGTCCATCTGGTTGAAATACTGATCCATGCGAGGCTGACAGGGACACAGAAAAAAGTGGCTTTTATGAGTCATGGCTACAAAAAAAAAAAAGTAATTCTTGTAAGTGTTTGTGTGTTCATGCTTTACTTACCTTGGCCTTCTCAAAGTCCAGGTCTTTGCCAATTGTGGAGAACAGCCTACAGAGACACTCCAGAGACTCTTCATCATGATTCTTCAGTAGTTTCACTATGCAGTCGTGCATGATGGCCTCTGTCAGCATCTTCAGCTTGAAGAGCTCACCAATGAACTTTATGTTACCCAGTGAGCGGCGACGGGCCTGGTCTCTGGAGTCCTGCAGCTCCACCCTCAAGCGCTCACGTTCCTCTCCCTGAGGGCAGGTAAAAGTGGGGGTTTGTGCTTAGTGGGGGTAAAATAATCGGTTTAGTCTTAAACGAAACACTGTGGTCTTTTTGGACAGTGACGTAAAATCACATTTCTTACTTCTTTGGCAGCCTCTAATTCTTTTTGCTTTTTCTCAAAGATTTCATCATCATCCTGGTCCTTCTCAAACTCTTTCTGGCAGCGGTTGAGCAGCAGTTTGCGGAAGTTCACAAAAACTCCTGGCTTGTCTGAGGTGGGGACTTTCAACTGAAGGAGAAAAACATTTGAGTATCATTAAACATTTTTATTGAATACACATTTTTCATCTCACTGATAATTATATGGGTTAAAAACTAGATTACATAAAGGGATAATGCCCGGTGAGGTGTCAATTATTAGGATCTAATGGACGACATGAAGGCCGCGGACGACGGTTGCCTCCGCAAAGTCCATTAATTCCTGATTATGGACACCTCAAAGGGTATCATCCCACATATACCATGGTCACTTGCCAAAGAAAAAGAAATAAGACCATTCATTTATATTTTCATGCGTTTTGTAACCAAAATCGAAAGTTTTTCGTAATCCATTCACTCTGTTTCCCTGGTAACCCTGAGGGTTTGCTAATACAGCAGATATTTCTACTCCGCTCAGCTACGACTCAGAAAGCTAACGTTACGCTAGCAAGATTCAAAATCAATAACATTGCGTACTGTTGAAAGACAGTAAATATAATTTGACAGTATGTTTAAAAACCGGGCTAGCTAGCTATCCAGCCATGTCATTGCTCCAAAATCAATATCAAGATTCACGAAATTTTGATTAGCATAATGTTAGCATAGAGCTAACGTTATGCTCGGAAGATTCAAAGTCAATAACATTGCAGCCAATCCGAATCGAGCGCTCACCCAGACCATTGTATAAACACGTTAAACAGCAAATGGAGAGTGATTAAAGTCTGCTTCATCAGTTCCATTATGAACATTCAGTGGCCCAGACACGTGGCACAAAACAGAAGTCATCATTGGAGTAAATGATGAGATCTGGATAAAATCACAAGACTTACCCCCATAAGGCAGCGGCACATGTTGGCGTAGGCCACAGAGAAGTTGGGCTCTGAGATGGCCTTCTCAAAGATGAGGTCAATGGCTCCCTTCAGCCTCTCCTCTGTGTCTATCGTCATATCCATCACTTGTTTCATCAGCTCCTGAAACTTCTGAGGGGTCAGCTTGTTGAGGATACTGCGTAGACGCTTGAACAGCTCTTGAGTCTTGCCCTGTTCGGAATCATCGCTTTCCTCTTCCTCTGCGGCGCGGCCTCGAGTGGACTTTTTCGCCGTGGGCTTCCAGGCCTTCTCGGCCTTGTTGAGCTGCACGTCGTCACCGAGGGACATGCTGCTGAGGATGATTTTCCTGGGCTCTTTCCTCTGACCCTGCTGGGAGCGACGTGGCCCAGGTGGCTAAAAGGAGGGGAAGGGACGCATATTTTGAAAAGTTAGAAAAGAAACCTTACACAACAACACAAATACATGGAATCATGCCACGATCAAAAGGGACAAGAATTTCCTTTCATTAGAAACCACCCCAGAAAGGGAAGAGACAAATTCACTCACCGGGCCTCGTGGTCCTCCCACTGATCTGCTCCCAAGGTTCCCCAAATACGAGGGAGTAAAATCAGGACCAATATTAATCATTCGGGCTGGGTCAGGAGGCCGCATTGGAGTCTTGTTCGCCTGAAGTTAAAGAAAGGAAAAATGACCTTAGTGTCCATACAAAAATACAAAACACTGACAAGACGTCAAGTTTCCTCATTCTCCATTATATCACCATGATATATTAAAAAAACTAGTTGTACTCATGAAGTCAAAATATTTTTTACGGTCTTTTATTGCCTTTATTAGTACAGCTGGAGAATGACAAGAAAGGGGGGGGGGGGATGACACGCAGCTAAGGGCCGGGGGTCGGAAACGAACTCGGGCCACTGCCAAGGACTCAGCCTACATGGGGCGCACGCCCTAGCGGGCGAGCTAGAGGTCACCCCAATGAGGAAAAATTTAGGTAAAAAACTTCCACGCAGCTTCTATTTCAATATCCACTTATTTGTCATTAATGTCACATGTGAATGACGTTATTATCGCACTCCACAGCAAAATAATGGAAAACATCCCCTACCTTGTCCAGCACCACATCACTGATGATAGGCAGGTTATCGGGTTTGTGCATACTGGCGCTGATGAACTGGAAGCCCAGGAGGAACTCCCTGTCGTACCGCTTCTTGTCTTCTGGATCTATCGGCTTCCATTGTTCTGAGAGATGTACGAGACATATTATATATATATATATATATATATATATATAGTGTTGCATTAACATGAAAAAATAAATACATTTGACTGTGCCCTCATTTATTTGATGCACCTCTTTTTTGTTTTTAACTTCAAGGGTGCATAAAAAACAATGCTACACATGTACATCAAAACAGCAGCGGTTACCGTTCAACTACACACAAAAAACAACTAACAGTGCCATCTCTGGAGAATATTAGTCACAACCTACCTTCTTTGTACTGGTATTTCTGCTCAGTTGGCTCAGGTGTGGCTTTAGGTACTGCATTCTGCTTGTCCTCTTTCTCCTCCCAGGTCCCCTCATCTACAACCGCAGCGGGAGGTTTGGGTGGAGCAACAGGGACCGGGTCGGCCTGAGTGGACGAGGGCTCAGGAGCAGGCTTGGCTTCTTGCTCCTGTGGCAATAAAAAAAAAAAAAAGAGGAAAACATGATGAAGTATTATGATAACCCAGTTACTCATCAGAGAATGTAGTGTGAGTGTAACTAAATATCCTCAAAAATATTATTGATACAGCTGAAACGGCTGAGACACCATGACCTTGTGTTAATTTCAATCTTTCATGTTGTCATCTGGACTGATACACACCTCTGTGAAGGCATCCAGGAGGTCTCCAATGGCCTCCTTCTTGTTGAACTCCTTCATGTTCTTCTTCTTCTTTGGCACAGATGTTGCAGCTTCAAGAAAAGGACATCGTTGACATTAACATCCAGCACAACACACATATGACAATCACAAAAAGCGAGCCAGAATCAACTCCACCCCACCTTGCATAGTAGATTCCTCTGTAGGGCAGCTAACAGAGGCAGGAGGGGCATCCTCACTTTTCTCCTTCCTCTCCTCCTCTTTCTTCTCCTCTTCTTCTTCTTCTTCTACTTCCTCCTGCTCCTGGACAGGCAATGCCGTTTTAGCCACAGGTGTGGATTCCTGAGATTGAGAAGCATCAGGCTTGTCAAGGGGTGTAGTGTCTGAAAATGCCACATCCTCAGACAGTTCCTCAGCGTCCTGAGGAAGGCCGTTGGAGAGAAGGGGCTCTGCCTCTTCAGCCGGTGTGGGTTCCGGTTCAGGGGCAGAGCTCGGGGCGGCGCTCGGGGCGGCGCTCGGGGCGGCGCTCGGGGCGGCGCTCGGGGCGGCGCTCGGGGCGGCGCTCGGGGCGGCGCTCGGGACGGCGCTCGGGGCAGCGCTCAGGACGGCGCTCTGGGTCTGTGGAGCAGCAGGTTCCTGTGCAGAGGGTGGAGGCGGAGAGACTTCAGTTTCTGTCTCCTTTTCTGTAATTTCTTCTTTTGCCTCGTTATCAGGGGGAACCGTTGCAGCGACCTCAACTGCAGGCTCCAACTTAGCGCTGGCCACCTGCTCCTCCGTTTCCAATTCCTCCACTTCCTCTGTTCTCTTTTCTTCCTTTTCTGGTACCTTCTCAGCTGGAGCTGGAGCAGCCTGCGGTTCTTCCATTTGGACAGGCGCCTCTTGTGCTGCTAATGATGCCGAAGGGACGACAGGAGCGTCTACTGTGTCACTAACTTTAGTATCAACTGTATTTTCTGCTTCAGCAGGAGTAGTAGTAGATTCTGCTGCTTCAGGGAGGGGAGAGGGAGACTGCAGGTCCTCTATCAATGGGGATGGCACCTCAGCAGCGACTGTAGGGGCTACAGATTGTGTGGCTAACTCAGCAGGCGGTGTCATCTGGTTGTCCGTTTCCTCTTTGGCCTCCTCCGCAGGCTCTGTATTTGCTGTAGCGGGAGGTGGCGGGGTTTCAGCGCTAGCAGGGGGCTCAGTGTTTTCATCTGTGCAATGAAACACATGAAATAATCACAATAAGGACAATGTGGAATACAGCCATCTTGCATTTTTTTTTTTTTTTTATGTAAACCAAAAACTGATCAAATGCACTCACCTCTTCTAGTCACTGTAGTGGCAGGCTGTGTAACTTCACCATTGGTCTGTGCAGGACTTACATCTGCTGTGGAGGCCTACAGTCACAAAACAGTATTAAGTGTTTGTTAAGCTCTCATGATTGAAGTGGAAATACACTGATTTACATCAATGCGTTTAATCTAATCTTGATGAAATCATTCACACTCCGAGTTGAGACTGCATCAAAGACGTGTTGATTAAGCTCTGTGGTCATTTTTAAGACTGTATAGTGTCGTTTGTATTGTATTGTAATCTTGTTTTAAAACTCAATGTAATGAATGTACTTCACAAGTTGAGGCAAACTAGCCTGGAAATCAAACCACAGCACAAAACATCGCTGCATATTTGTGTGCATTTGCTGATAATAAGATGTTAGCACGGAGATGTGAAAACATGCTATGAAAAGTAAGTAAGTTGGAAGCTCGTGTGTGTGTGTGGTGTGTGAATTTCTGAGCTGTGCTTCGTTTTCTCCGACAATGTGTCCTTTGTTCGTACGAACCGACCAAATGTCAGTTAAGCACAACTGAAGCTGTAGATTTTTGAATCACTTATTTTTTTTATGTTTTAATAAATCGTAAGACATTAAACTGTGAATAATACATTTTTATTTCTTACTACATTGTCAGATAAGCCAAAGACCAGTGTAGACAAAATAAGTCAGATTTGCAGACTGTTTTTTTTTTTTTTTTTTAAACTCGAGTTTCACAGATAGAACCGTCTGTTACTTTGCTTTATTTTCCACACATATGCCACGTTAAGTCAGTACAGAGTAGCTGACAACAATTTTGATTTCTAAAATGTGAAAAAAATAGACCATTACCCCAGAATAACACAAACATGACTCATTATTAGTTGTCAAGAATTACAATCAATTCCGTCTTTAACCATGAACACAACGGTGCTCGCTTCAAATCAGAGTTTAAATGAGTCAATAAAACCTAGAATTCCCAAAATGCTTCTCACCTGTGGGGGAGTCGGTGTGGTGGTGGACCTTCCACCTGACATGATCTCCTCTGTGATGTCACGCCCGCCCTGGTTGGGGTCTCGTATCCTTATCTATAAGAACACGAGGTAAGTATTGGTTAGGTTTCCATAAAGCATTAAAATACAGACAGTATGTAACGGTGCTGTCACTACTGATCTATAGCCAGCACCCATCATGATAATGCTATTGTTATTTTCAGGTAAATAGGGAAAGTTCCACATTGAACAGACAATACACTTTCTGTCCATTCAAATTTTTTTTTGACCTCAGACAAGAGGCGCGTTGCCCTTTTGTTGTGACACACTACCGGTTTGCGTTCCCTCTTTGGTGGCCCTTGTGGCTGTGCCGGTGGTTGCTGAGGAGGCGGGGCTTGTTGCTGTTGCTGGGCGTTGATCATGACCGGTGCCGGCTGGACAGACGGAGAGTACTGCGGCTGAGCTGGATAGTATGCTCCTGCTGCAACAGTAAAATGAAACGACAAAAAAAACAAAAAACGCTTTAATGAAAAAGAAAACAATGCTCAAGTGAAAGACGCAGCTTCAGCTCCCATCCGGTAGTCAGAAGATTTCTGTTCCTGTAGTTATGACCATGTTTTTCTGAAAACCCTGCAAGGCTGTTTGTGGGTGTAGGGCCTATTCATATTTTGACCTTTACACGAAATTTAAAAAAAAAAACATATGTTACAATAACAGAGTGGACATTCCTGTAGGAAAACAAAAACAAGAATCCACACCGAGAGCCTATAAGGTGTGTGGATCAAGATCTAAGCAAAATATATAAACTTGTGCATTGTATATACATTTAGGCTGATTTATGTGCCGTGCTATCGAGTGACGGCGCCAGAGTTTTTAACTAAACAAATGAAACCACGGATGTTACAGGTAGCCTGTGTGAAAAGTTATTCAATCTCAAACAGTATGAAATTGGTTACGACACAGGCTTTTGAAGTAATAACCTTCACGTCCAGACTATGAAGGTCGGACAGAAACGGCATGTTAAAGTGCTGTGTAGTAAATGAACACAGGCAACATTACTTGCTAGCTTCTGATTATAAATTCAAGAAACTTTCAACTTTCATTGTCATCATATGAAATTAGGGCTGTCAAAGTTAACGCAAATTCGTTTTAGCGCCACCAATTTCTTTAACGCAATCAATCTTCCGGAGGTTGTACCGGGCTCAGTGTTAAATCTAGACGGTAGATACGGTCATTATATGAAACTAGAAAAACCTAAGAAATCCATTGGTACCAACCATGTCATACTGTAGGTTAAATAACGCTCAAAATTTAGGCTAAATTTTGGCTCGAAAAAACTGTCATGGTCATTTTCAAAGGGGTCCCTTGACCTCTGACCTCAAGATATGTGAATGAAAATGGGTTCTATGGGTACCCACGAGTCACCCCTTTACAGACATGCCCACTTTATGATAATCACATGCAGTTTGGGGCAAATCATAAGCAAGTCAGCACACTGACACACTGACAGCTGTTGTTGCCTGTTGGCCTTGAGTTTGCCATGTTATGATCTGAGCATATTTTTTATGCTAAATGCAGTACCTGTGAGGGTTTCTGGACAATATTTGTCATTGTTTTGTGTTGTTAATTGATTTCCAATAATAAATATATACATACATTTGAATAAAGCAGCATATTTGCCCACTCTCATGTTGATAAGAGTATTAAATACTTGAAAAATCGCCCTTTAAGGTACATTTTGAACAGATAAAAAATGTGCGATTAATCATGGACAATCATGCGATTAATCACGACTAATCGATTGACAGCCCTATGTGAAATAAATCATTTGATAAAAATCTGAAGCATATGAAATTGTTAAAAGTGGAATTTCGGCCCAGCTAGCAAGACATCTGCGGGCTGGCAGCGGCACACTGCAGCTCCAATAAATTAGGATGAGATTGATTTCAGGGGCTACTGCTTTTTTGCTTCCAGCCTTTATATAGTTGGCAACTTCATTGTTCACTGCTGTCTACAACCTGATTTGACCTATACTGCACTGACACAGTGTGCATGAATTAAGGTGTACTTTCTAGTGGTATGATCATCTCTAAAAGAAAAAAGAAAAAGGCCATTATTCATTTTGGTAAGGCTTCCCTATTTAATTAAAATTTTTTATAGTGTTTCATGTATGCGACCTTCACTTTGTATTCCATTTGCATATAAAAGTAAACGTGTGTGTTACCCCCCCCAAATAAAAAAACACACATTGACAACAGTATCAGAAACAGGAAGTGCCACAGAGATTTTTGCCACTAAAGCCTGCTGACCAACACACAAGCACGCACACTACTCACCAGGGTAGCGCTGGGAGGTGAGAGGAGCACCGTGGAGAGAGAGACGGCCGTTCTCTCGCCCGCCCCCTCTCCCCCCGCCACCCCGCCTCTCCCTCGCAGCAAGAGAGGGCTCTGAACCAACGCAGCAAAAACGAGAGGAAGGGAGTGAGGGACGGGAGAGGGAGGAAAGAAGGAGAGAGGGCAGGAAGAGACAGATGCAGAATGAGTTAATGAGAGGATCCAGAGGAAGCAGGGTGTTAAAAAGGTCCCATGAAATGAACGTCTTTTTTTTTTTTTTTTACCTTGTGTTCCTGGCTGCACCTTATTCTTGCTTCGACTGATTTTTTTTTTTTTTTTTGCAAATCTTTAAATAAAAATCAATTTTCTTCCTGGAGAGTTTTATGTTCTGTTCACTGAATCATTTTACACTCAAGAGTGTGTATGAGCCAATAAAATGGGAGGTTTCAGTTAAACCCACCCAATGCCTCACATTTAACGAAAAGCTGTAGAACATTAGTCCTTCAGTGAAGGAGCATTTGTAGCAGTAACACAGCTCAGAAGTGTGTTTGGGGTGGCTATTTTCAAAAAAAAAAAAAAAAAAAGTGCAGTGTTTGCCATCCATTTTGGAGTCTTTGTCCTGCATACTTTTGAATACTCTATATTTATATCCCTCCCTAAGAGTTTATATGGACATGCATCCAGCAAAAGAACTAAATTCTTGTCTGAAAGCCATTTCATGGAACCTGTAAGGCAGTTGTCAGGTGAGACTGCAGATAGAAAGAAACACAGGCCAAAGCAGAATCAAGCCAGACCCCATGCAACTGGCAGTTCACCACATACAGCAGTGTTTTGAAACACCAGAAAGACATTAAAACACACCAACCAGCCAAGCAAAACCACGACACACCCAGCGATACCTTGAGGACAAAGAGGTGGACTAAAACTACATGATTTGGGCTTCTTTGTGTTTGACATTTCACCCCTTTTAACTGACAACCCTCTATGTTAATGGCTGTGCTTGGTTGCTGTTGGTCTTGGGTCAAAAACCCCTTACCATAAGCAGGGTATTCAGCAGGGCTAGTTCCTGGATAGAAGCCTGCTGTACCGGCGGTCACAGGATACTGCTGAGTAGGAGGCATATATGGGGCCCGGTACTGCAGAGACAAAATAAAGAGTCAGAGACAACAACAATAGGTGGAACAATTAAGTTGGGAGAGCGTCGGGGTCGATCTCTGCCATCTCCTGAGTAACGTACTGTTTTGGCCCGAAGAAGAGGAGACCCCTTTTTTTTTTTTCTAACACCTGTTTTTGGAAGATAAGAAACTCACACATTTGTCTAAATTTGTTTTTAAATGCAGCTAATTATTCATCGTGTCTGTCAGTCACATGCTCACACACACACTCCCTTGAAAGCAGACAGAATGAGTTTCTCTGGGCGGTTAGCATTTATTCAGTCCTTTTGAGCTTCCCATTATGACATTCTGTGACACTGGTAATTCTTGGCTGCTTGACAGATGATTCGATCCCTATTCTGTTTCGTTGGAAAACGCTTTTTCAGACTCATGTTCACTTGCCAAATATTTAATTTCCCCGTGGCAGCAAAACACAGAACCTCCAGCGGGTTAAAATGGGCTTCCTAATGCTCACTCTGTAGGAGCAGGTAGTCAGGTAGGGGTGGCTGTGGCTCAGGAGGTAGAGCGAGTCGCCCACTAATCGGAAGATCGGCAAGATACCGAACCCCGAATTGCTCCCGAAGCTGCCATCGGTGTGTGATAGTGTGTGTGAATGAGCATTAGTTTACATCCTGATTAGCAGCAAGGCTTATTGAAAGAGGCTGGGACACGGGTCTATGAGCTATGGGGGTGTGACACACGCACAGTGTCACTGGAGCTGCGGTCGCGCGTTGCTATTGGCTCAATTTCGACCAGTGCAGACTGTGCATGTGTCGTACCCCGATAATACGACGCGATGATGACGCGTGACACCACATCTTTTCACCCTCTTTGATGGGCAGGTGCATCTTGTATGGAAGCCTCTGCCATCAGTGTATGAATGTGTGCGTGACTGGGTAAATGTTGGCATGTAGTGCAAAGTGCTTTGAGTGGTCGGAAGACTAGAAAGACCATTTACTATTTAGTCTCTCCTACTCAAAGACAAAATCTACGGTTGTTAACAAGTAAATTTCTTACATCTTAACCCCCCCCATTTTTCAAATGTAATTTCTTAAAAAAATATATTGTCTTATATTCGGGCCAGTACGGCAATATGATGAGCATATACTAAGCTTGCCGCGGTAGTCTGTGTTACCGGTGTTACACGGTGGTCGGGTACACACCGATTACATTACGTCCCCACTGTCGTTTTACTTTTTTTTTACAGAAACAAAACCCATTTAGTTCATTTTCGCGTATCAGCGCCGTGTGATCGATACTTGGTCGGACGACTGACAATACAAACTGAAAGTGTCTGCTACGTACGAAGTCTCAGCACAGAGTAGCAGGAGTCAGATTTCACCACACGGGACGAGAGAGAGTTGACAGACAAGACGATGGCGGAGGATTTGGTGTCAAAGCGAAAAAAGCAAAAGCGCCTATTTGGCAGTATTTCAGATTTAAACCCAATGCTATAAGGGAGCCATAACGTTAATGAGGCAACCTGCAGTGAAAGCTCAAAGTAAGCGCGCTACACATACAGTATTGACCGTCATCTTTTCTTGATAAATGTCCGGTGGAATCGGTAACACCGGTGTTGTCACGGGTTTATCAACATCCCTGGCGTATACTCGACGGATGATTACGAACGTGAACCAACCTGTCCAGGGGGGATGAAGTAGCCCTGAGGGGAGCCAGCAAAAGACAGCTGCTGCTGGGAAATCATCATCATCTGGGAGCTGGGCGGGTAGACATGAGTGGGTCCGACAGATCGTGGGCCGCTAGTCGCCTGTACCCTCGGAGCACTGGTGGCCATGGCTGGTCGGTTCTGATAGTAACTCTAGAGAACAGGTGAGGGAGAACAAAGGATGAAGAGTGTATCGCAGCATGAGCAAACCTGTCGCTCTGTGTGTTTGCATTTAGTGTCTTAACTACGGTGGCGGTCCTAACCCATGCGTTAGTGCCTGTGTGTGTGTGCGTCCAGTCAGGCACACTGCTAACCTCAGCTGTAAGCAAAAACACACAGCAACTGCCAATGTGTACAGCAAGTTCAGTTCTTGGGTTACAGTGAGTCTAAATTGTACTGAATGGCATGTCTCCCTGCTACGCTAACGTTAGAGCAAAGTTAAGAGGAGGGGGGTGGGGGCGGGGGACGAAGAGAAAAGCTGTTACCTGTAATGCTCTGTATCCACCCTTCAGCCGCGCAACACATGAGCAGAGAGCAAGAGAGGGAGTGAGATTAAGGTGAAAATGAGGACAAGAGACAATGTGGAAGGTCGAGATCACAAGGCGTAAGAAGGAAGAGTATGAGAGGCAGCAGCAGCAAAATATCTCTCAACCATGACATGCAACTCTGTACAGGTCTGCAAAGAAGTGAGATCCCCTCAAGTCCTGCGGGTTCTCAGTTTTGGGCGGTTAACGAATCACTTTACGGGCTGCAGGCGCATGCGGGCAGTGACACAATGTTAGAATGCTGCAGGTACTAAAATCAATTAACTTGAATATTAAACTGTTATGTGCAGGATGAATAAAGAATAAAATAAGGACTGGGTGAACACTGCTATTAAAATATTGTGACGGGCAACAACTTAAAAACATGGCACAACTTCCTATAAAAGAAATAGGCATTTCTAGAATGAGATATAGAACTCAATGTTACCGGACCTCAGGAAAAGTTAACTCATCTAATAAAACACTACAGGGTTCTCATCCAATTCCCCAACATGACGAACCGAAAGCATGCATTAAACTAAAGGAGACAGTGGGGATGGAAGGAAAAGTGAGGGGTGTTAGTACCTGTTGGTGTAAAGTACGGGGGCCTGCAGCAAACTGGGAGGACAGCAGAAGAGAGGAAGAGAAGTCAAGATTGACATTCAAGGGAGAAACATGGCAAATTGGCCAAAACACACACACACACACACGCACAGATTTAGCCAAAGCCTTAGTGCAGAAGAAGCCGTGTCAGAAGTCTTCGTGATAGAGTAGGAAAGGGAGGGTTCCCATACAAGGCAGAATATCACATATTTAGACACTGAATGCAAAAAAAACATACTGTGAACAATACCTGTCTTGGCTGTGGTGCAGAGTTCATTTGTGGAGGTGGAGGGGTAGCAAAAACAAGAGAAGGGGGCTGTCCAGGACCGTAGGTGGCCTTGAGAGGAGAGAACAGAGGGGGGGGGGAAAAAATAGATGTTACCCAACGTTAATCTACCAAAACAATTTATATTCTACAAGGTTAGCTGCTGTTACCTGTGTCAATCCAGGGGATGGGGAAGGGTTTGGGACAGAAGTGGGTCCCGTTATAGGCTGTGGTGGTTTGTTCATTTCACGTTCTTTTATGGTCCTGCATTAGGGTGGCCTTGTGTTGCCAGCCTTTCTGAGGAAGGGAGGAGCAAGAAACACAAAGAAAAGAAGAACAATTAGGCTTTAAACAAATGCTAACGAAAGGCGTCGAGAGGGAATTCAGTTTCAGAGTGGATCTTTACATATGCTAATTGCAGTCACACAGGTGAGACATGACTCCACACTGTGAGACACGAATCTTTAGTGTGGCATCGTCTAACCAAGCAGTAAGGGTGTGGTCTGTGGTTTCGCCCATGATAACACCACCTCCTCCCACAATGCTGGTCACTCGCATATCGCACGTCTCATGCATGCAGTCTTAAGAGCAATTACTCTGGTGTTAACATCATCTGCATTCCTTTTGTTTAAAACCTCCACCCGAAACCGTCTGTCGTCTGAGTAGAAAAGGTGTCACGGTGGCTTGATTAAATCACTTAAAAAAAAGGGGGGGGTTTGGGCTGTAAAAAAAAAACACATTACTAAATGATCATGACTTTGCCAAACAGCAAAAGGAAAATAGCTAAAGGGGATTACTTCTAATGGTTTGGAGATCTATTTCCTGTTCATACTGTGCCTGCCACCAAATCAAATGGACTGGGCCGGTTTTGAGTGAATTTAAGAAAATGGATACCTCAGGTCAAAGTTCATTCACTGTGTTAACAGTGGCTTCAATGCCCCCTGGTTGTGCTAACCACATGAGCAAATAGTCCCACTCAAATAACCTTAAGTCAATATCCGTTTCAAACTGGAAGATCAATTATTATTGTTGTATAGGTGCTGGAATAACTAAAACTTGCTGGAATTAACAAAGTCTGATAAATACTACTAGCAGACGTGTCATCCACCTGCTGACACAGGAAACTATCGTTAGCTGCTAGCTAATGCCATGCTTCTTTTTAGACAGGGCATCCATGTACAAAGCTACCATATGGTTCTGTCAGCGGAGATGGCTTAAAAAGTCACATGAACCGCCATTAAAATGTGACAGGGAGGGAAATGTTCCCCATTGTGTGTTAGCCAGGTTTAATAGGACGAAAGGACATTTTTTTACCGGCCCGCTAACAAGGCAGCATTTCCCGGCCGAAGCAAGTGAAATCGTCAGCCGGCTAACGTTACGTGTCCCACGATCACAGACTTAGTGAAGCTACGTGGCTGAACGTCGAGTCCAAATTTAACCTTTAAAGTCCACAGAGCTCAATTACACAGTTTTCACTCTGTTTGCTGGAAAAATATGTTGACTAGTCGAAGCTCGGAGAACAGCAAATAAGCCGGTCGTAGCGATAATGTCGCAACACTTCGACACCGATTAGGTTACAGTAAAGCTAATGTTGGTTAGCGGGTTTAGCCCTCAGCCCGGTGCGACGAGGTGGATTTAATTACAGGCCCAGCAAGCACCGCGAGAAAATTAAACCATCGACCGGACGTTAAACTTGAGCCAATGTAATGCTAACAAGAAAAAATAACATCATGTTTTCAGGCAATTTGTTACAATCGAGACGTCGGCTCTAAAACAGAGATAAATATTTTATAAACCGTGACCCAGTGAGCTTCAGGGCTAACCAGCTGAAGATTAGCCACGAGAGCGAGGGGAGCCTTAACGTTAGCTGTCATTTCCATGGTCATTTCACCCTAACCTTAGCTCAAGAAAGCTCAAAATAACCCCCGGAGATTTAAGCACCTACCTTTTAACGAACGTCAAAACATTCACATTCATTTGATTTTGTCCCTTTTCGTATTCTGGGCAGGCTAGCTGTCCCAGAGTGGAGGACTGACAGCCGACGGGGCCTGTTCAACCAGCTAACAGTAGCTAATGCTAACTAGCCTGTGTGCCTTTGAGGAAAATGAAGCCGAGCTCGGGTTTGTACTTAAAGCTAGTTGGTTTTTATTCTTACCAGGAATGAACAGTGAATATGTTGGGAACTCGGGGGAACCAGCCTCTGATCAGTCTCCTGTTAATGAAAGTAGTGGCGTTGTAGTTTCCTTGTCCTTTTACTCCAAAAAGAAAAAGTGATGCCCTTCTTGGCTGTTGACTTAGCTAGGTTAGCTTGACCGGCAGATCGGGTTTGAGTGCTGCTAACTGTCACTGAGGTTTAAATCCCCGGGCGTGCGAAAGTGACAGTGCTCAAAATCAAATAATATAGTACTTCGGGAGTACTAGTGACAATTCCGATGGCCCCGAAAAAAGCCTCTGGACCGGAGGTCCATGATCAAGGCGTGGATGGTGACGGATTGCCGGGTAGGTATGTACACAACTGTCGCATCAGGAGGCTCAGAGCGAGGCCATAATGCGATGTTTCTGCTCTGTGGAGCCGGTGCGCCTCAGAGTCGCATGGGCAACTTCCGGGAAAATTACATTCTGACGCCGTCTCCTTGGTCATGTGACACAGGAGATCAGATCAATTCATCATCAGCCCTTGGCTCACAATAATCTCATATAACACAATATACTCACAGTGGTCCAGTATTAAGTATTATTAAGTCCGTTGTGGTCAGAAAAAAATATTTGAACATTTCTTGACAACTGAGCAAACTCCTTTTGCACACACTTTAATAGGCTACTCTATCAAAAGGTAAGCACAAATATAAGTCAAGCATACCTTTCTGTAGGCCTATAAGGCAAGATAAGGCTTATATATATATATATACATATATATATATATATATATATAATACTTAGATTCTTCGGTATATTTGTCAGTATAAGCCAAGTATACTTAGACTTTTCTGTATATTTGTCAGTATAAGCCAAGTATAATTTGACTTTCCTGTATATTTGTCAGTACAAGCCAAGTATACTTAGACTTTTCTGTATATTTGTCAGTATGAGCCAAGTATACCCATGTATATGTTTGTTAAGAATATCTCTGATAAGTACTTAAAAAGTAAACTGAAAGTATACTAGCTTATTTTAAGTTTAAAGGAAGTATACTAATAGCACACTTGAATAAACTTCATTTTGGTAAGGGCAGAACAAAATTACTGAGTAGAGTTTGTGGTGAGATTGATTTGGTCACTCTTCTTCCTTATCTCTTTACATGAGGTTTAATCTCATCAACCACAGATTATGCTGACAAAGACAAGTTACCATTTGATGAGTGCTACAGTCTGTCCTTTTTCATATTGTCAAATACGATCTCGCTAATGAAATGCCCCCTATAATATATATGCTGCTTTTATCTAAGGACAGCTCCTTTATACCCATGGTTAATGGATAGGAGAATATTGGCAGTAAAATCATTTTCATTATCGACTAATCTGACAATTATTTTCTTTATGAATCGCTTTTTTTTTTCTTCTGTAAATGCAAGAAAATAGTAACATTTGAATTTCTCAGAGTCCAAGGTCACATATTCACATTACTTTTGGTGCCAACAAACAGTAAATAACTCACAGATATTAAGTTAACTATCACATATGTCTAGGGCTGACCCAAATGCTTCGAAGCTTCAACCGTTGCCATGGTATTCAATTTACAAATCACTATTCAAATACTTCATTTTTTAAATTTTATATATAAATATTTTTTATATATATATAAGTATATGATAATAATGTATGAATGCCGAAATAGCCCAGGAAATAAGGAACATTCCCACAACATTATTGATTATTATTAGTTATTCTCAGATGGATATCACTGTTTTGATATTTGTAGAGGTGTGTATATACAGTAGTGCGGCAGCGGCACTGAAACGGGGGAGATGGAGAAAAACAGACAGACAGAAGAACATGACAGCCTGCTGCTCCGCGATACACCGCACTGTTCTTACT